>CAUYQU010026219.1:0-217855 GCA_963574635.1 Cheracebus regulus
CGGGGGGCCCGGCCCCCTCCCCGTGGGGCCCGGGGGGGGCCGCCCCCGCCCCTGGGGGCCGGGGGGGGGTGTCCCGGCTCCGGGGTGCCTGGGTGGGGGGGATCCCTGCTCCTGGGTACCTGGGCGGGGGATCCCTGCTCCTGGGTTCCTGGGTGGGGGGGTCCCTGCTCCTGGGTGCCTGGGTGGGGGTGTCCCTGCTCCTGGGTTCCTGGGTGGGGGGGTCCCTGCTCCTGGGTGCCTGGGTGGGGGGGATCCCTGCTCCTGGGTGCCTGGGTGGGGGGGATCCCTGCTCCTGGGTTCCTGGGTGGGGGGGTCCCTGCTCCTGGGTGCCTGGGTGGGGGGATCCCTGCTCCTGGGTGCCTGGGTGGGGGGGGTCCCTGCTCCTGGGTGCCTGGGTGGGGGATCCCCACCCATTTCAATGACTTTCTTCATTATTCTATTTTTTCAGAACTGTCTTAGTTACTGTCATGCATGTTTGTTTCCTCAGAACAGTTTTATACCCAGCTGTTAAAATCTGCCTTTCTCTGGCCTCCAGATCTCATTATTATGGTGATTGGAATTATATTAAATTCACTTATTAATCTGGTAAGGGCTGGTATGTTTACAAGTATCAGTTCTCCCCATCCAGGAGCATAGTCTGTCTCTCTGCATATTTAGGTCTTCTAGAATGGTCTTTTTTAAAGTAAAATCTTGTAATTTTCTTTCCTGTAGATTTTCAGAGTTATTCCATAGTTTACTCCTATTTTATAGTTTAAAAAATATTTTATAGTTTTTTTTTTAACAAAACCACTATTGTATTGCTTCTTGTGACAAGATCAAGTGTAAAAAAATCACTTGTCATGAGAGACTATTTATATGTTTAAATTAAAATTTCCATTTCTGTGTCTACTTTGTTTGCCTTTCAAAAACAAGCTCTTGAAGGTCTTTATAAATCTTTGTTTTGTTCTGTTTTCTAATTTCTTAAATTTTTATTTTATCTCTATTAATTCCATCCTGCTCTCTTTGGTTTATTTTGTTCTTTTTTTAGTTCTAGCTTTGACTGCTTCCTTCATTTAGTTTAGTTATTTGTTTTCTAAATACAAAAACATTTCAATCTCTCATTTTTTTTCCTCCAAGTATAGACTTGGCCACATCTCCTACATTTTTATGTGGATTGTTGTTGTTTATATTTTACTTTATAAATAATTTCAATTTTGATTTCTTCTTTCACTGAAGCTATTTCATAAAGTAATTTTTAATTCCAGCAAGTTAGAGTTTTTTGTAGGTTGCTTTTTGTTTATTCTTTTGCTGTAAGGTCAGAGAATGTTACATTCTCTGTATAGTTTCTTCATTTATTAAAATTTTCCTTTGACCAAATATATATGATGGATTTTCCTAAGCATCCATGAATATTTGGGAAAAAAAGTATTTTCTGTTTTAGAGATGTAGAATTGAATATATATCTATTTGTCATCCATTTAACAAATATTGAATGTACTGAGTTGTAGAATACACACATATAAACAAACAGACAGACTTTCAGGGTTTAAGTTCTAGTGAGGGTGGTGGAGAGGTGGTTAAGCGAATGATGACAAATACTGACCATAAATGTTGCGATAAGACAAGTGGAGTCTCCTGTAGAGCCCTTGAGGGACCCTAAAAGGGTTTCTTCAGGAAGAAATACTTAAGCTTAATGACATTTCAGATCAATTTGCTTTATCTATTTTAGCACAATGTTACTTATTGCATAAAGCTTCATGATTATTATACCATCATTGTGAATACTAGCTAGCTTTTGCATATGTAAATGCAAAATAAACCTCTTTGTAATGTTTATATCTTGAATTCGATTGCTTAGTATTTCCAATCATTTTTTTCATGGCTGTTTCTTTGAGTTCTCTCCCACCCCCTCAACCCACTACACACACATATATCTTTACATATCTTTTTTGCAAATCTTGGTATATTCAGTCTTTGGTGGTCATGGTATTTGACTTTAAAAGTGTTTGTTGTAAGCTGTATATTAGCAGATATTCTTTTGGGATTCAATTGAAATGACTTGAAATGCCCTTCATTCTCATTACAGGAAAAATGAGGGCTTGAGCCATTTTAGATGCATGTTAGAGAAATAATTAATTTTATAATAGCCAATGCACCACATGCCATATCCAGTTTAAAGTATTTTACATACATTTTACCACTGGATTCTTAAAGCACTCTTCTGAGGCAGGGACTATTGTCATGCCCATTCTTCAGGTGAAGAAATGAGACACAGAGAAGCCAGGCAGCTTATCCTGGTCCCACAGCTTGGACCTGGCTCCAGAATGCATGTGTGTAAATGCTCCCATATGCTCCTCTCTGTTTTCATTTACTGGCCATGAAGCTGAGGCCATATTTCTCAGGAAGTAGGAGCAACCAGGTAGGGTGGCCAAGAGTCTCAGTTTTCCCAGGGGAGTCCTGGGTGAGGACTCTGCTGATGTGAGGTCACCTTAGAGTCAGGGCTTCTGCTCCCCACTGTCCTTGTGCCTCTCACCTCCTCTGCTGCCTGTTGGCCCCTCAGAGTCCTGGCAATACATCAGAGGTGTTAGGGAGGACACAATTGGAGGAATTGTCTGGAATTTGAGCGATATGCTCTGATTTATAGCACAGGGTGGAATTGATCAGTTCCAAGCTCCTAGGCTGAGGACAGTGGGACAGGTGACATGGCAGGATTTGGTGGTTTCAAAGAACACCCTGGCTACAACTCCAAAGGTGACTTGAGAGGGACAGGAGTGGTCATGGGGTGCCCCTCCTAGGCTGTGGCTGGGGAGTGGGGGACACACGAGGATGCCCCATTCATCTCCACATCCCCAGGGCAAAGCACAGTTTCTGGCACGTTGCAAGTGTCCAGCCAAGGTTTGTGGAGTGAAGGACACCTCACTGAGGCATGAAGCCCCCATCCTCCTGAGCAGCAGCTCATGCAGAGCAAACGTGGACTTGCTGTGGCCTGAGGCTCAGACAAAATCCCTATACCTGCTGCCAAAAGTGTGGTCCCCAGAGCGGCAGCAGCGGCCCCACCTGGGAGCTTGTTAGGAATGGAGAGCTCCACTAGAGAAATGTAAATCAAAACAACAATGGGATATCATCTCACACCAGTCAGCATGGTGATTATTAAAAAGTCAAGAAACAACAGATGCTGGAGGTTGTGGAGAAATAGCTTTTACAGTGTGGTGGGAATGTAAATTAGTTCAACCATTGTGAAAGGCAGTGTGGCGATGCCTCAAGGATCTAGAACCACAAATACCATTTGACCCAGCAATCCCATTACTGGGTATATACCCAGAGGAATAGAAATCATTCTATTATAAAGACACATGAATGTGTATATTCACTGCAGCCCTATTCACAATAGCAAAGACATGGAATCAACCCAAATGCCCATCAGTGATAGACTGGATAAGGAAAATGTGCTACATATACACCATGGACTACTATGTAACCATCAAGAGGAACGAGATCATGTCCTTTGCAGGGACATGAATGGAGCTGGAAGACATTATCCTCAGCAAACTAACACAGGAACAAAAAACCCAATCCTGCATGTTCTCACTCAGAAGTGGGAGCTGAACAATGAGAACACATGGGCACATGGAGGGGAACATCACATACTGGGGCCTGTTGGAGGTGGGCAGGGGGAGGGAGAACATTAGAAAAAATAGCTAATGCATGCAGGGCTGAATACCTGGGTGATGGGTTGATTGGTGCAGCAAACCACCATGGCACATGTTTACCTCTGGAACAAACCTGCACGTCCTGCACGTGTACCTCAGAACTTAAAATAAAAATAAAAAATAAAGAAAAGAAAAAACCATGGAAATCTCTAGGTACCATGCAAACCCACTGGATCAGAAGCTTTAGGGTTAGGCCTCGGCCATCTGCGTTTTAACAAGCCCTCTGGACGATTCTATGACGTGGATGCAAGGTCACGTTTGACAGCCTGCTCCTGCAAGGAATGATGGTAACTTGGGTGCATCTGGCATTGGGATACATGTTTCAAGGCCGTGTACAAATAAACCATTTCTGAGCTGTCTGACAAATGGGCTCAGCTGTCACCTCCTGCTTGGAGATGATTTGGCCAGGAAGCAGCGTTGACTCCATGTCTTACCTCCCCTGCTCCCCATGGGCCTGCTGAGCTCTGGCCTCCTCCCTATCCTCAGTTCTAAAGAGAGGAGCCTGCTGTCTGCATGCCCGTGGTGGTGAGAGGGCCACCATACCCTTCTAACCTGCCCAGTACCATGTTGGCACAGCCTTGCCAGAACTTCAGCCTGCCATCCCCACCCCCAGCTCAGGCCCTTCCCTGGGCCGATGCTCACCAGTTCATCTGAGCGGGCTGCCCAGTGCCCCTTACTTTACCGAGCCTTCCTTTCATGGGAGAGGCAGACAGTGGCACTCGCCACAACTCCCCTCTCCCCTGGTACCTTAGCTACATGGGCGTCACTCCCTGACCCTGAGTGATCAATTTCCAGCAAAGACCTGGGAAGAGGGAGCACACAAAGAGCCCCTCCACCCCGCCCCAATTTCCTGTACCATGGAAGCCACTGGAGGGCTTCAGGAGGTTACAGGTTTGGATCTGAGTTAGACAAAGTCATGCTGGCTGCAGTGGGGACAGCGATGGGAGGAGAGCAGACAGGTAGAGTAGCCTAATTGGGTGAGCAAGGCTGGTGAATCGGGCTGGGGCGTGAGCCATTGAGCTCCAAAGAAGGGGAAGCTTTCAATGGATATTTTGGGGTAATGTGGGCACAGCTGACATGGAACTGGATGTATAATAGTGGGGAAGTGAAGGGGGTTCAAGGTGACTCTTGGGTGGCAGATACCGGTGCCCATTATGGTTATGGGACTGGGGAGGGGCAGGTTTGGGACTGGGGGTGGGGGCCGAGAATTTGGTACCTCTAGCCAAGGGTGGCCCAGTGCAGCAAGGACAGATAGCTGGGCTGATTTGTGAAGGGAGTAGAGGACATGACACAGAGCACACTGGAGCAGATTCAGGAGTTTGGAGGCGATGACACTACGAGGACACATGGGGTCTGGCTGCCCCTTTGGGATGCTACCTTTCCCTTCTGAGGCATGACAGCAGCAAATTCTTCAGCATGTCACCCTCCAGCTCTAGGAATTTTGCAGCTCATGTGGCTGGCCAACCACCATGAATTTTTAACAGTAATAATCTGGCCGGGCATAGTGGCTCACACCTGTAATCCCAGAACTTTGGGAGGCCAAGGCAGGTGAATCACTAGAGCCCAGGAGTTTGAGACCAGCCTGTGCAACAGGGTGAAACCCGGTTTCTACAAAAAATACAAAAAAAAATTAGCTGGGTGTGGAGATGCACACCTGTAGTCCCAGCTACTTGGGTGGCTGACAGGCAGGAGGACTGCTTGAGCCCAGGAGGTTGAGGCTACAGTGAGCCATGATCTGACTACTGCACTCCAGCCCAAAGGACAGAGAGACACCTGTCTCAAAGATAAATAAAGAAGTAGATAAACAAGAACCTTGAACAAAGGAGTGGTAAATTTTTTAGTGAAGGTGGATGGGAATTTGGGGACTTGCTGTTTCCCAGAATTATTTTATGGGGTCACTGATTTGCTGAGTGTTTTCTTTTTTTGAGACAGAGTCTCACTCTGTCGTGAGTGCAGTGGCACAATCTCGGCTCACTGCAACCTCCACCTCCTGGGTTCAAGTGATTCTTCTTCCTCAGCCTCCCAAGTAGCTGGGACTACAGGCGCTCACCACCACGCCTGGCTCATTTTTTCTACTTTTAGTAGAGGGGCATTCTGCCCTATTGCCCGGTCTGGTCTTGAACTCCTGCCTCAAGTGATCTGCCTGCCTCGGCCTCCCAAAGTGCTGGGATTACAGGTGTGAGCCAACGTGCCCGGCCTATGCTGTGTGTTTTCTTAAAGTTAAAAAAAAATTATTTATTATACTTTATGTTCTGGGGTACATGTGCAGATCGTGCAGGTTTGTTACATAGGTATACATGTGCCATGGTGTGGTTTGCTGCATCCATGGCCCCATTATCTACATGAAGTATTTCTCCTAATGCTATCTCCCTAATCCCCCGACCCCCTGCTATTCCTTGCTGTGTGTTTTTAATAATGAATCTTGGTATGGGGGAAGGGATGAGAGCACCACATTTAATTTCCCTGATGTCTTCCTTCAGGTTGGTCCAATGCAGGACCTGGGAAGGTAGAAAAAATCTAGGCTGATAGGTTCCCTTTTGATAAGAATTCTGTTCTTCATGGTCTATCCACTCTCTGGGCAAATAGAGAAGAATGACCTTCTTCTCCTCTGGCTTGGAATTGGTCTTGAGAGGAAACAGCTGTTCTGAGGAAGTCCCTGTGATGAGACCTGACACTTGAGGGCTGGGCAAAGCAAATCCCTGAAGATGCCTTCAGCTGCAGGCCCCAGAGAATCCACCTGCCCTGGCTGCCTCACAGAGTGAGGCCGTGGATAGGTGGGCTATTGATTCTGGGATCCGTTGCCCAGCACATCCTCAGGGATCCAGTCTTTCCTATCTTTCATTTCATCCTTCTGAGCATCTTGGCTTTTCTTCCTCATGCTGGTTGCCTCAGGGTCACATGATGATGGCCATAACTCCAGGCATCACATCCCTGTTCAAGGTAGGAAGAAAGGGGAAGAGCTGTGCTAGCCACATCACTTATTTATCAGAAAAACAAAAGTTTTCCCAGAAAAGCTACCATCAGACTTCCATTAGAACTGAGTCACATGGCCACTCCTAGCTGCCAGGGAGGCTGGGAAAGTGGGGAGCGGGATCTCAGATCAGTTTAGACAGCACATGACCCACAGCTGGGCCATTACTATGCAAATCCAGCTTGGAATCTGTTCTCAAAGAAGAAGGAGCCTGGATGTTGGGCAGGACACTGAGAACGTCTCCTCATGCGTGGCACTGTGCCTAGTGCTGACATACCAACCCTCCAGAGAGGACGGGGGTTTGCAGGTGCTACCCTGACCTTGTCGAATGCGATCATTTGCACACAGATGCTCACAGGCCAGTTTGAAAAGATCCAGACCAGCTCGTTCCATGCAGCACCACGGGTGCACATGAGTCAAACAGGAGCTACCCTTAGTTAGTGCTCCCCAGGCCTTAAAGTAGGATTTCATCTTCTACTCTCACGGACACTATGAGGTGGGCATTATTATTATTTTCATTTTGCAAATCAGGATAATGTTTTTTTCAGAATAACTGTCCCATGGTCAAATAAATTGTAAGAGGCAGAACAAGGATTAGAGTTTGCTCCCTACATCTGGTCTCTGAAGTGCCCAGTACTGACCTCTCTTCCCAGGGCGATCTGACAGAGACCCAGCTCCCATCAGAGAGGAGAATGGAGAGTACCATGGTTTAGGACAGCCGGGACATCCCTCGCTGTCTGTAGTTGATGGCAGGTTTCATAACTCATGATAACGAGCGTGTTGGCTTTGGGGTTACTGATTGAGTACCTGTATCCTCCACTAACATGTCATCTTATGGACACAGGAACGAACAGTATCTGCCCCCACACTGTTGTATCTCCCAGAAAACAAAGAGCACTTTGAAATATGAGTGGCAAATTTGAAGTCACAACCACAGATGCTACAAATACAGATATTGGTTGGTTAGCAATTAAGTTGCATCAAACATGGACGACTCTAAGTACGGAGAGAACTCCAGGTGAAAAGCAGTAGGGATTTTTAAAGAAACAGTGGGCTGGCCAGCTGGAAAGGTAATCAGAGTAATTAACTTTGGAGCTGGCTGCCTGCTGGTTGGAATTCTGCGCTCTGGCCACAAGGGGACAGCACTTGAGAGATGTTGCTCCCAGGCATCGATTGCTCCTTTCTCCAGGGGCTCTGTGGTCAGACTCTTATTTGGTTGGTGTTTCTTCTTCCATCCAGGAACAACCACGTGCTACAATTCATGGAATTAAATCTGGCAGCAGTTAAAGGCCACATAAAGAGAGCAGGGGTTCTGCTAGAAGTAGTCCAGGAAGGCTTCCTGGAGGAGGTAGATCTTTGGATGGGGCAGGGCCACTGGTATTACAGCTTAGCAATTCAATTCACCTGCATTGCTTGAGTGCCTACTGTATGTCAGGTACTGCCCCTGGTGCAGTAGGCAAGACAAAGGCATTAGATGGGGCCCTCATGGAGGACATGGTTTAGTTTGGGAGCAGAGGAGGCCCACATGGCTATAATGTATGACAGAAGTTGACGAAGGCAACAAAGAAAAGGCAGCGGTTCAGATTGACTCTCACTGACAGGACCTGAAGCAGCATTGCTGAGTAGGAGGCATTTGAGTTGTACTCTGAGGAAGAGTAGCATCGGTCAGGATGCTTGGAGAAGCCACATCCCGCGTTTTCTCTGCCTGAGCTGGGAGGTGATGCCAAGAAAGCATTTACAACGTGGGGTGCATGTGTGACCCAGACATGGCAGTTAAAAAGGTGAACTTTAGTATTAGGCAGATGTGAGTTCAAGTCTCGCCCTGGTCGTTTCTAAGCTGTGCCATCTTAAACTGATGTAACCTTTTTGAGTTTAAGTTTTCTCACCTACCAAATGGTTATAGTACTTGTACTGACCTTGTAGCTTTTTCTGTAAGTTACATAAACAAAGAAAAAATTATTAATATCTTGAGACTGAAATTCCACATTGCTTATAACCCAGGAAGAGAGAAGTAAAGGCATGCAGTTCTTCAACATGTGCTTATAAAACACCTACTATGTGCCAGGACTTGTGCCAGGCCCTGGGGCTAGAACAGGCTGTGAAAAAGAGAAATATTCTCACTCTCATGGAGCTAGTATGGTGAGAAAGCAAACAAAATAGGGCAATTGGCTAAAAAATAGTGAAATCATGTCTTTTGCAGAAACATGGATGGAACTAGAGGCCGTTATCCAGTGTGTAATGACTTGGAAGTACAAAGTCAAAAACCTCATGTTATCACCTATAAGTGGGAGCTAAACGATGGATGCACACAGACATACAGAGTAGAATAATAGACACTGGAGTTGGGGGAGAATGGATGCATGGAAAAGGGGTGAGGGATGAAACAGTACCTGTGGGGTACCTGCTTGGATATGGTACACGAAAAGCCCAGACGTCACCATGGTGTAATATATCCATGTAACAAACCACACTTATACCCCCTCAATCTAGAAAAGTACGAAACATTTAAAAGAATAACAGCAAGAAGTAAGGTAGTCTACAGCAGGCCAGTTGGCCACAAGTTTTTTTTGGAGAAAATAAATCAGCAAAGAGGGTAGAAGGTGGCAATCTGGAAAGGAGGAGCCTTTTTAAACGATTTTCTTGGGAAGATTCCAGAGGGCTTGCCTTGGGAGATGGCACGAAAGAAAGAAATCATCAAACCTTTTTGATGACAACAGAGAGTCACAGATTTAGGTGCGTCTGCTGAAAGCTTAAAGGCCAGCAGCAATCAAACTTCCAAGGTCCAGGAGGAAAATAGGGAGAAAAGGAAAACTAACTGCAATGCATTTTTTAAAAAAGAAAAACTATAGTAAATAGCAAATAAAATTAGATGGATGCATTATCAAACAGGTGGAGATATAAAGTCTCTCAGATTTGACTTAAAAAGCAAAAGCCAGCTCTAAGCTGTTCACGAGATCCAGCCCAGATAACCTGACCCAGAAAGGTTCATAACAAAGACATGAGCTTGGGTAAGTGGGACAGCGAGAAGGCAGCCGAAAGCAGGGATGAAATATGACGGTGAGATTAAGCAAAACTGAAGGCCACAGACAGGAATTGGTGAGCCAAGGAATACTTTCTACTGACAAAATCTATAATCCACCACGCAGACATAGTGGGCCCAAATCTTAATCTGCCAAAAGTTTCACTGGACGCAAAGACTCTAATGCACGATCTCGACAAAGCCCCAATCACAGCAATAGACTTTGACTTTCCCCTCTCATAATTGGATAGATCACGTGGATAAATAATCGGATAAGGAATGTGGGCAGCACAATGAACAAACTTGATTTATGAAATATCAATACAACTCTGTTCCAAAGAAACAGCCCCATTCTTCTCCTGGGTGCACGGAACATTTTTGATATTAGTCGTGTCTTGGCTCACGAGCAGATTGTTTACTGCTACGAACAGAAAGTCTGACTCAGGCAGTTTAAGTAATGGGGAAATGTAGAAGCCCACATCCAGGAGGTCAAGGAGGGGCGGGCACCAGGGTGCGCACTGCAGGGGCCCTTGGCCTCTGTCCCAAGACTGGCTGTGGAGAGCCGGAGGAACTGAGACAGGGTCTCCCTTGTTTCCTTACACTGGAAGGAAAAATGGAAATTCTCCAACCATGGAATAAAAGTCCTTCTCTTTAGTCAGATTGGGCTACCGATGTCACACGCCTACCCTTGAATCAGGAAAAGTTGCCCAAGAGAATGCACAGGTTGGCTTCACCGGAACCCTTGGGCAAGACAAATTGAATTGTCATGGTTGGCCAAGACCACTCAAGTCCCACCTGTGGAGCTGAGGTGCTCAGCTTCCCCATGGGCTGTGTGAGAGGACCTGGAGCAGTGTCCGGGGCGGGAGGGGAAGGAGGAAGGGGAGAAGGATGCTGCATGGGAACCAGCAGAGTCCCTTACTCTCACCAAGAGGAGAAGGTTAACAAATTCAGGAAAGAACGTAACTTACTGGCCAAATTTTCTGCCAGTAATATTTTATGATATTTGTAAGAAAACTAGATTTAAAAAATGGAACCATATCTTCTATGCCATAAAGTGCACAGTGTTAAGTATACTCCTCAGTGAAGGTTTCCATGCACTGTGTAGCCACTAATGCCTTCTTCCAAGAGGCAACTGCTATACTATTACGACTGTAGTCACTATAGATTAGCTTTGTCTGTTCTTGAATCTTTCACAGATGGAATTATACAGCTTGTGGTCTATTATGTCAGCTTCCTTTACTCAGTACAGTGTTGGTGACATTCACATATGCTGTTGTGTATCAGTCCCATTGTTTATTGCTGCATAGTATTCTTTTGTATGAATTTAGCACCATCCTTTCTCTAATTAAGATTTCACTGGAAAATTGTAAAGCATACCCTTCTAAATAATTTTTAAATTGAGAAAATAGAAATTTAAATTTTATTTTATTGAGAAATTTATCAATATTATTTATCAAGCTATTGATATATTACAGCAATATCTTGGATATAGCCAAAGCCATATTCAGAGGAAAATCTATATCCCAAAATGCTTTTATTGTTAAAATAAGAATGAAGGGATATGAATGATTAATAATTAAACTAAATATAGAAGAACAACACTATAAATAAACCAGAAAACAAAAAGTTGTATTATTAGAGATTAAAGCAGAAATTCATTAGGAAAAACAGCGAAGTTGATAAGTAAAATAAAGAGTTGATTATTTCAGAAGCAGGGTGGTGGGTGCCTGTAGTCCCAGCTACTCGAGAGGCTGAAACAGAAGGATTGCTTGTGCTCAGAAGTTCAAGGCCAGCCTGAACATAGTGAGACTCTGCCTCTAAACAAGCAAACCCAAAAGTGTTAGTTATTTCAGAAGACAAATAAAATAGACAATCACCTCATACGTTTGCACAATAAAAAGAGTAAGACAAATATTTGCATCATAACAAATGAGAAAAGATTTACCATCATAAGTATGCATTATATTTTTTTAATTACCAGAAAATATTAAAAAATCTAGGGAGATCATAGATGGCTTTCTTGAATGTTATAAATATGCAAAATTGACTGAATAAGATTTTTAGAAAATCCCTGAGAATGAACAACCATAGAATACATTTAAAAGTTTATCAAAGATATGTTTTTAAAAAGTCCTTTAAATGAATTTGATTTTACATGGCTTCAAGCTAACCTTCAAAGAAGAAGTAATTCCATTTAAACTTTATCAGATAAGTGAAAAAGAGAAAATATTTTCGATTAATTTTGTGAAGTTGACAAACTCTGGACACCCAACGGTGATAAACTGGCTTGCAAACAACCACATGGGGCAAGAAAGGGGCAGATGGGCCCTGGGCAGGTGTCACTCCTTGGAAATGAGGCCCCAAGCTGGTTCAGACCTGACTTTTCAAAAGGGGGCCAAGAATGGAATGTTTCATGTAATTTCTTAATTTTCTATGCCAACAATGAACACACTCTTTTTTTACACTTAACCTGGACTAAGCTAAATTTGCTGATTAGATTTGGTCATCATTTTGTAACCTTTATTAAAATAGACTTGGATCCATGACTTGAAGAATCAAAGGAAAGAAGAACATCTTTTTGCTGCAAGCTTTGGTTTCTCTGAAAAGAAAGTCTAATTCTGCACGGTTCAGTAGGAATATAATGTGAGCCACACATGTAATTTTGCATTTTCTAATAGCCATGACAAAAAATTAGAAACAGGTGAAATTAAATTTTAAAATTTATTTCATCTATATCCAAAATATTATCATTTCAATATAAAATAATTTAAAGATTATTGATAACATAGTTTATATTTTTGTCTTATTTTATCTTTGAAATCCTGTGTATGTTCAACCAAGTGTTCTTCAAAATTTTCTGATAGGTTTTGCAGCCAATTCACATAATTCTGTCAATTACAATTAAAATCTACATATTGATTTGTGTGGGAAAATGTGAAAAATCATTATTGATTTGCATTATGAAAGGTTTAAATTTCGGCATAAATTCACCTACCCATCTGACTAGGTCACCAATAAACTCTTTCATTCTTTGAGCCTTCAAATTTAGCTCTTTCGTATGTGCGTGATAACAGTGAGAAAACTTGAAATCAAACTGCTGAGTTTTTTTGTCTTTGATTGCATACTTGGCAAGTACATCTTTTGTTTCAAAGAAGTCTTGAAGTGAAGTCAACACCACAGTAAATCTTTGTAAAACTCTTTCGTGACTCAGCCAATGAGCAAAGAAAGAACACAAGATCATTAAATTCGTTGTCTTCGACTTGCAGCCATAAAGTCATGATGATTCATAGCACTTGCACATAAATACTAAATGATTTTAACCACTGTATCCATGGCACTTCTTAGAGTCTGTTCCAGAAGACTGGACACAAGTGTTTCTAATATGTATCATACCGTGGAATGAAGCATTAAGAGAAATATCAGTCTCTTGTTTGAATATTCCAGCAAGTCTGAATTTTTGATCTAACATAGCTGATCTGTTGTGATAGAAATTAATTTTCTCATTTCTAGCTGAAATTCTTCTTTGACAGATGTAGAAGATACAAAATTATCTATGCCATGAGTTCAACATTTTAGGACGTGAATGGACAACATTCGCTCTTAAATTTGAAAATCCTTTGAGACAAAATTTATTCAGAGTGTTAATTGGGCAGTGAACTATGTGAGGCTAAAATAAAATATTTGAAAATTTTCAAATAATCAATTGATTTTTGATATTTTCAAGAAGATTTTGAGTCTATGGTCATTTGTTGGTTTAAAGATCTTATACTTTTTGAGAAAGTTTTATTTTAGTCTGTTCCTTATACTGTAACAGAATTCTTATACTGAAATAATTTTTTTTAAAGTCTCCTTTAAAAATCATTCTAACCAATTTCTATCTGGCCAAAGTTACAAAGTGAAAATTCATTCCAAATTTTTTATTGGCCATTTCCTTCTTATTTTCGTTGACTTATTTTGTTGATTCTTTCTGACTATTGAGAGAAAACTTATCTTCAAATTCATTATGTATTTGATAAGAATGTCTGTGACTATTGTTCATTTTATTATCTTTAATCCAACAGATAAAAAGCGATTTGTTTTCTTCCTGCAGAAACAAAGTCTAATTGCTGCTCCTCGTGGAATCTGAGGTGTCTCTGGCTTCCTTTCTGATCCTGCCTCTCCATTCAGTTCTGCAGCTACAGTACCATTCCTGTATTTTAAGTTGGAAATTTTGTCTATACTTATTTTTTTGAAACTAGAAAAACAATTTATATTAAAGTCAAAATAACAAGAATTTCAATTTAATTACATAGATATCACTGTAACTTGTATATCTGTATAGTGTATTTAAGTAAACACATTACAATGTTACATTTTTGCATGGAAAAATAATCATCCCACCTGAACCAATCCACTGACACCTACTAGGTGGGCGAGGTGTTTATGTGAGATGCTAGAAATGGTACACTTGCCCAGCACACACACCACTACTCAGCAATGCCCAGTTGGATGCAAAGATGACAGTGAACTGCAGTGTAATTACCACCAACAATGCCTTAATCCTGGGAACCTGTGACTATGTTACTTTATATGGCAGACGGGAGAATTCAGGTTGCAGATTCAATTAAGGTTGCTAAGCGACTGACCTTGAAGTGGGGAGATTACCCTGTATTGATCCAGGTGGCCCAGTATAATCAAAATGGTCCTTAAAAGTGGAGACTGTTTTGTGACTGTGGTCAGATGGAGCTGTGGCTATGGTAGCTATTCCAAGAGATTCAACATTTCTGGCTTCGCAGGAGGAGGAAGGGGCCATGAGCCAAGGAATGTGGACGGTCTCTAGAAGCTGGAAAAGGTAAAGGGATTCTGTCCTGGAACCTCCCAAGAGGAGTGTAGCCCTGCTGACACTTTCATTTTAGCCCGCAGGCCGATTTTTGTGCTTCTCACCTCCAGACCTGTAAGATAAAAAATATGTGTTACTTTATTTTTGAGATAGGGTCACTCGGTCCCCCAGTCTGGCATGCATGGCTCACTGCAGCCTTGACCTCCTGGGTGCAAGCCATCCTCCCACCTCAGCCTCCTGAGTAGCTGAGACTATAGGTAGGTACATGCCACCACCCTTAACTAATTTTCTTAATAGTGACGGGGTTTCGCCAGGTTGCCCAGTGGGGTCTCAAACTCCTGGACTCAAGTGATCCACCCACCGTGGCCTCCCAAAATGTGGGGATTACAGGCCTGAGCCCCTGTACCCAGCCTGTTGTTTTAAGTTTCAAGATTTCTGGTAATTCATCACAGTAGCAATTGGAAATGAATACAGTAAGTAGTTCTACAAAACAATAAAGTTGTCTTCACGGACAAATATTTTACTGTTCAGTTTTAAAGTTTAAGTTTATTAAACTTAAATAAAACAATTCAATTCCCAGAAGAACCGCTCAATCCTAATGGCTGCTGCATTGAACGGCTCGTCTGGCTGCTTTTCTGCAGCTAGTGGGAGGGCAGGCTGTGGGGGACCCTCCCTGCTATGGTTGGGGAACTCTGTCTGGGAGCATCTGACCATGTTTTAACTGCATGAGTTTTGAGAATGTGATTTGACTTTCAAGTTCTGCTTTAGGATTGCTTTTGGAGCCACTTTATTTGGAAATTGTGCTCCAGCGGTTGGTGAAGGGAGGAGAGAATCTCAGAAGAAACTTTTGTCTTTGTTTTCTGGGACTGAGACCCAAGATAAAACTTGTGGTTGCTGAGCAAGCATCTGATCTCCAGGATTTCCTGTGAACTTTTCCAGAGCCTGAATCTGCTCCAAGCAGGATGTTTAAAGGGGCTGAGGAACAACAGGAGCCTCTATTGGCTTGATTTCCATCTCCTTGGGGTGTGACTGGCTGGAGATGGCCCCCACCCCCGCCACCTCCTGCAGCTCTCATCCAGTCCATGCTTAAGCCTGGGGTGGAGTTGGGGAGGGGGTTTGAATCAAGGCAGCTGCAGGAATTGTAGAAACCAAGAACTGGGAGAAATGAACCAAAGGAGGCTCCGGGGCACAGGGGCAGGGAGTGGCGTGGAAGAGGTATGACTCAGTGTCAGATGTAGGGTTTGCTCTCTGGGCTTCTGTGATCCAAGAAAACACCTGAGACCCTCTTAGAGTTTACCCTTGGTTGGGGGTGCAGGGAGGAGATGGAGGTGGGCAAGGACTCTGGTTTTTGGAGGAAACCCAACTCCTTTGCTCCTTTTAAACTCCTTCCCAGCAGAAAGCCTGGCCTCTCTGGACTCTTTCTTCTCTCCTTTCCCCTCTCTCCTCTCCTACTGGACCCGCCTGTTGTTCTCATCACTTCCCTCCCTCCCCTCTCTCTAGGACCTTTTCCAGCTCCACTCCCTCTCCTTTCTTCTCTTCTTCACCCTGGGTCTGCTCCACCGAGACGGCCCTGATCTAAACCAGGAACTTGTTGATGCTAGTCACTCTGCTTGCTACTTAAAATTTTAAGTGGCCAGGTGCAGTGGCTCATGCCTGCGATCCCAGCACTTTGGGAGGTTGAGGCAGGTGGATCACCAGAGATCAGGAGTTTGAGACCAGCCTGGCCAACATGGTGAAACCCCATCTCTACTAAAAATACAAAAATTAGCCAGGTGTGGTGGTGTGTGCCTGTAATCCCAGCTACTTGGGAGGCTGAGGCAGGAGAATCGCTTGAACCCGGGATGCAGAGATTGCAGCGAGCTGAGATCGAGCCACTGCACTCCAGCCTGAACTACAGAATGAGACTCCAACTCAAAAAAAAAAATTTTTTTAAAGCAACATATGTTTGTGGAAAACCTCTGAAAAATAAAGCATAAAAGGAAAATAAAAGCCACCTGTAATTGCCTAATTAGAAGAAAACACTACAAACATGGTGGTATATTTCTTTCAAGTTTTTAGGGGGTGTGTGTCGTTGGGAAGTGTGTTTACAAAAATAGAGGTCTTTGGCTGGACACAGTGGCTCATGCGTGTAATACCAGCACTTTGGGAAGCCAAGGGAGGTGGATCAGCTGAGGTCAGGAGTTTGAGACCAGCCTGACCAATATGATGAAAACTTGTCTCTACTAAAAATACAAAAATTAGCCAGCATGGTGGCGTGTGCCTGTAATCCTAGCTAGTCAGGAGGCTGAGACAGGTGAATTGCTTGAACCTGGGAGGTGGAGATGGCAGTGAGCCGAGATTGTGCCATTGCACTCCAGCCTAGTCAACAAGAGTGAAACTCCATCTCAAAACAAACAAACAAACAACAAAAATAGAGGTCTTCATAGTTTTAAAGCCCAACTTTTGCCTGTGACATTGTATCATAGATATTCCCTAGCACTAGTAAGCGTTTTCTAAAAACCTGATTGTTCATGGCTGGGTAGTTTTCCATCCTATGGTACTATCATTTCCTTGTAAGGCTTCTTTTCTTTCCCTCCAAAGATTTCTAGTTGCTACCCACGACTCATCTCCATCCTTCTTTAGTATTAGAATATTGATCTTATTGGGATGGCAATGCACTGGTCTGAAAGACATCATTTCCCAGCCTCTCGCAGCTGGGGTGGCCAATGAGGTGAAGGTAGCAGTTGTTTGTTCTTCTGGGAAAGCATTTGAGAGGGTCTCTTTATCCCCTTTTCTTGCATGGAATGTGGATGACGCGGCTGGAGCACCAACAGCCATCTTGGACCATGAGAAAACCTTGAGGAGGGAATCTATGTGCTGAGGACAGCGGATCAGCAGGACAGAAGGCTCTTGGGTTCCGGAGAACACCTGGCAGTCTCCACACCAGCTCTGAACCCTCCAGATTGATGTGTGGGAGAAATAAACTCCCACATTGCTTGCTTACTTTCTCTTACTAGTGGCTGAATGTAGTTTCTACAACAGATTGATTCACTCAATCGACAATGAATGTCCACTGAAGGATGACTGTGTGTCAGTTCCACTGACATGGGGACATATCAGTGAACAAAACAGAGAAAAATCCCTGTCCTCAGTGAGCTGATTTTGTAGTGAGATCACACAAAAAGCAAACAAGTAAGATACTTAGTATGTTCAACCATGAAAACCAAGGAGGAAAAAAAAGCAGGGCTAGGGAATGTGTTACGTCATGGTGGCTGGGGTGATGTTGAAATCTGGGGTAAGGTGGCCAGAGGAAACCCCACGGATCTCCATGAATTCAAAATGGCATCTTTGGTATCACTATAGCACTTTTCAGGTTTTAATGTTTAGAAATGCATTGCAAATTGGGTCTGTAGAAGAATCAGTGACTAAGGTGTTTCTCATTAAGGTGACCTCTGACCTCACATCTTGTCAGTTGAACTTCTTACCATCACAGGTGAAAGAAATCCAGCTCAAATAAGCTGAAGGAAACAAGGGGACATGTTGATTCACAAAATTTAAGTATCCAGGATCCTCTGAATTCAGGCACGGATAAGTCCAGGAAATATCGCCAGGAATTCCCTTGTTCTGCTTCCTCAAGCTCATTTTCAGTCAGCTCACCCCACCCAGCTCGGGGAGGGAGGTTGGCCCCCTCACTGTACAGACTGAAATTCCAGCAGCTCAGCGTGCCTCTTCCCCAGCTGTAGGGGAGGAAAGGGAGTCACTGCTCCCCTCACTGCACTCTGCAAGGTTTAGGTCCAACTGGGTCATTCCCAAAGGAATAACTTTCCTTTGGACCTTGGAAGGGCCAGCGGAAGGAGGGACCTTCCCTCTTTCTGTGCTGTTTTCCCCTTCATCTGCTGTTTGCAGTCATGCCAGTTGGGAATTACAGCAAATGTCTCAGGCCTCGCTGTCATTGGGCTGCTTTGGGTCAGGTGCCTCTTTTTGAAACAAGCACTGAGTCCACTGGGGTCAGAACAAGTTGATGGCAGATGCTGGTGCTGGCAGATGCCTTCTGAAGGTGGAAGAATGGCTCAACCCCAAAGCCTTGGAGCTGGGGAGGATCCTTATCTGGAGGAACCCCCAGGAGCCCTTACCAGGATAAGGGATGAAGGGCGCTGAGCATGCAGGAACAGTAAACAACCACACATCCAGCGTCCTCCTCCTTTGACCTTGCTGCTCAGCCCTGCAGCGCCCTGGCCCTTGGGAAAAGTCAAATCCATTTCTTAAGCTTTGCTTTTTGCCTGGTGATTGTTTTCTCCTATTTTACAAATGAACAACCAAATGCATACAGACCATAAATTATAAACGAGCAGTTCAAATGAGGCGAGTGATGGCAATGAGTGAAATCTAATTAAGCAGTTTGAGATCTAAGCGATACTGTTATTAAAGTGCTGCATTAATGGAGCGTTGGACCAGCTTTCTCATCTGCTCTGTGAGGCCGTCGGAAGTGAGCACCACGCTGATTGACATCAAGATTGATTCCTTTCTGCAGGAGATAAAGTGCAGTTCCATTGAAGGGATGGAATTAATGAGGAGGGTTTGCCCTTGGAAACCACCGTTCTGGCCCTGGCTGGTCTGTGCTCCTTCGGTGGCTATCAGCCATGATCAGGGCTGGAACATTTGGGAATACCACTTGCAAAGAACATGATCATCTGCTTTTTATGGTCTCCTGGGACTTCCTGAGCTGAGCCCTAACATTCACTTTTTCCTGAATTCAAGCCCCTCCTACCAATGGCATCCCAGGCACCAGACACTTGTACCAGCTGCTGGCGATTCAGTAGGGAACTGTTGGGAACCTTTTCTGTTCTCCTGAAGCTCACAGTTTGGGTCTATTCTGGTGGTAACTGTCTGTCTTCTAGAGTAAAATAGGAGGTATTTGAGCCATTTATTTGTTGAGCACCAGACCTCTGGAGGATAATTCTTGTTTGAGGAGGCCCTAGCAGCCCCAGGCAGGGAGTTCTCTAGCAGTGGGGAGTGGACATTGTCTTGAAGGGAAGCTCCCATCTGGAAGGGAAGGTCCCTTTGGGAGCCACGGCTTGGTTTGGCACTTTTGCTTCTTTGGGTTTGGGAAAGTCCGTTATTTCACTTCAGGGGGGATGAGTGAGTTCCCGACGGGGAGGAAGTAAGAGCAGCACCACCGAGAGGCCTTGCCAAGCGCCAGACGCTCCCAGCTCAAAGAAGCCTTACGCTCAAGGCTCACAGAGCCGCGCATCGGGCAGGGTGTCGCCACCTCCTCCCAAGGACGGGGAGACCGAGGCATGGAGGACAGAGCCAAGTTCTCAAGGCCACATAGGTAGGAAATGCTGGCTGTGCCAGGCCCAGCTCTGAGTCCAGAGCCCGGAGCTCAGTCTGCTTTGGCTCTCCACCAGGCTACCCCAAAAAGGGTGAGAGAACTGAGTCACATGGGAAGGGCTTTCCCCCAGGGTCAAAGTTGGACATGGTTTTCCAAGCTGTTTCTCTGCAGGGGGTGCCATGACTGCTCCCCACCATGCCCCCAGCCACAAGTTCTGTGAGACCCAATTGGACCTAAACCTTGCAGAGTTCAATGAGGGGGAGCAGTGACTCCCTTTCTTCTCCCGCAGGAGGAAACACACGGGGATTGGGAATTCCTAGCAAGACTGAAATGCCTCCGTATTTCTCCCAGCTGTGCTCCGTTTGGTCATTGCAGCTCCATTGAGCTGTCCCCTCCCTCCTCCCTCTCTTTCTGCTTGGTGGGTCTCCTTCCTTCCCAGGGAGGCAAAGACATTTCCTCCCTTTCATTTGTCCTTTGTCTCAATATCTGAGTCATGAGGAAGGGGCTGAAGAGCTCTGTCTGGTAATTTACACAATGAGGGATTTCTTGGCCAGTTCACCTTGTCTTCCCTTTCCTGTCTGTTCTCTTAAATTCATTCCAGGTGGGGGATGATTCCTGGAAGCCACTCGACTCTCAAAACCTGTGATGTAATAGAAACAGCTGTCAATCCTGCCACCTGTGGACTCTCTGACCTTGGGCAAGTCACTTAACCTCTCTGAACCTCTGTCTCCCAGTCTGGACGATGGATTTGAGCATGCATCTCAGAGGGTGCTTGTAAGCAAGAAATGAGTCAACAGAGGATAACCACTTATAGTAAGTGCACAGCTAATGGTCGTTTTTCTCTCTGGGGAGCTAGATGATAGATTTTTCAGAATTGCTCACCTATGGATTAATCTGAAAGTGCCTTTGGTGGCACTGGTTTGGAGTCATGCGGGTCCACTGTACGCCCTGCCGCTCTCTTTCCTACGACCTGCCTGTCCCCTTCTTGCTGTCAAGAGTGTCCATGCTCATTTCTCTTTTAGGCTGTTTGCACTGTGGCTCTGTCCTTTCCCAAAGAAGAAACGGATTTGCCCTATTTGAGCAAATCCAAGCTAAGCCTATGCACGTAGATGTTGTCTCTTTGTGGCACCTTTCGGGGTATGTTTATTCACCACGGTCCTCGGAGCATCTGGTCCCTTCGGGAAGACCAGCTGGCCAGGGATGAGGGTGCAGAGAGGCCCCTCTCATGCTGGCCCACCAAGCATGTCTTACATCAAGAGAGCTTGCTAGAAATGCAGGACCTCAGGCCCCGTATGCCTGCTGTGTCGAAGCCTGCACCTGGGCGGGGGTCCGGGTTCTCCTGGGCACAGTGGGTGTGGGTAGCATAGTTCGGACGCAGGCCCTCACCCCTGCCTGCAGCCGACCTCCTTGGTGGGTGCTGGGCAGCTCAGGCTGTCATCGCTGGGGTGAGAAGTGAGAAGGGACACGGGGAGTTGCAGGTGGCAGTCAGGGATCCAGATGGCCCTGCTGTGCACAGGGTCTCCCTGAATTTGACTCCTGACTCCACATGGAGGGTCCTCAGTGTCTCTGCAATGTGGTCTGACCCCAGCCCAAGAAGCATCATTGAAAGCGCACGTGGTGGCATTTCAAGAAGAGGACTTCAAGAGGAAAGGAAAGCAAGGAGGTGACCTGGAGCCAGGGTGCTGAGGGCCCCCAGAGGTTCAGCTGGCCCGGGGGGCCAAGCTAGCTGAAGGGCGGCTGGGGAGACTGCTGCCAAGGGCACAGCCACAGAGCCCGGGCCTTCCGCTCAGAAACCACCTCCAGCTCTCACTCCTGGCCCTCACTGAGCTCTGGTGGAGAGACTCTAGGGTGGTAAGTGCCCTGGAGAAAATTCCAAAGAGCCCGCATGAATCTCCTGGGGGCTGCTGTGACACGTGACTGCAAACTGGCTGGGTTAGAACAGGAGGAATATATTTTCTCAGAGTTCTGGGGGCCAGAGGTCCAAAATCAAGGTGTGTGCAGAGCCGCGCCCCCTCTGAAGCACTGCGGTGGGGGGCTCCCCTTGTCTCCTCCAGTATCTGGTGGTTCCAGGTGGCCCTTGGCTTGTGGCTGTGATGGTGTGGTCTCTACCTCTGCCTCCACGTGGCCTTCTGCCTTCCCTCCTTGTTTTATAAGGACAACAGTCATTGGATTTAAATCTACCCTAATCCCATAGGACCTCATTTTAACTAATGGCATCCGAAAAGACCCGTTTTCCAGACGAGGTCACATTCTGAGGTTGCAGTAGACATGAATTTTGGGGGACATCTTCAATACACTCCTGTGTCCAATGGGGCTTTTTAGAAGTATTGGCCTGTCCTCTCTCTCTTCTTCCCTCCCTTCCTTCCTTTCCCCCCTTCTCTGCTGTTTTCTCCTTCATCTGCTATTAAGAGTTAAAAGTTAATTGGGATCTTCAGTGGATTTGAAATCTCCCTCCTCCCACACAAGACAGCTGAGTTTGGATTTCGGCTGCAAGATTATATTTAATGATCACGGACCAGGTAAGGGAGACCTGGAGGCCAAGCCTCGTTAAATATTTATATGAAGTAATAATCTGGTTTGCAAAACTGCCTGGGCACTTACAGAGCCGGAGCCACTCTTTTCCAGGGCTGTTGATACAAGGGACACGGTTAATTATCTCTTGCCAAATATAATAAAACTGTGCGAAGTCATTCTCTGAGCAGTGATTGGGTCAGGGTCTCAGGACCTGCATAGCAGTCACCATTGTCTTGACTTGGGAAAGAATCTGACCCCCGCAGGTAATGGAAAGAGCCAAGGTCTACGCTCACCTTTCAAGGGTGTTTTTCGTCTCTCCAAGTCACAGTCACTTCACCTCTTAGATGGAAGTTAATTTAGTCAACAGATATTGACTGTTGTGTTCCTATGTGCTGGACACTGGGGTTTAGTGGTGAGCTAGACGGACATGGTCTCTGTTCTCACAATGCTCTCTTTTAAATAAGAGAGGTGGACAAGAAGTGAATAAATGAACTTATGCACAGTGTGATGGCTATCGGCTGGGGAAAGTGCTATAAAGGAAGGTAAGAGCAGGTAAGGGGATGGAGAGGCATGAGGCCGGTGGTGGTGGTGGTTTGTTTGAGCAGTCCAGGAGGACTGCTTAGAGGAGGTGGCATTTGAGCAGGGATGGAAGAATGTGAGGGAGAGAGGAGCTGGGGGACTGTTTCGGAGAAGAGCCATCCAGGCAAAGGACCCTCAAGGGCAAGGATCCTGAGGAGGGTTTTTATTGGGGGAGCAAAAGTGAGGAAGAGGGAGCAATGAGACTGGTGGGGCCGGAACAGGGTTTGCAGGCTCAGAGAGGAAGGGTTCTTGAGCTGTGTGGCAACAGGCTCAAATTCCCATGTTAAAAGCATTGCTCTGGCTGTGGACTGGAGAATGGACAGTGGAGTGCAGGGGGAGAGGCTGGGGTGAAGATGGCCTAAGCCAGGGTGGTGGCAGCGGAAGTGGGGACAACAATGTGCCGGGAATGCACAGGACACCAGGCAGGATGCTGACTCCTCAGGGGGTACAGGAAGCTTTTTTCCTATGGTGGTCACTTTCCCAATGCTCTTCACCTTGGACGTTGTCCCTTCTCCATACCCCGACCACCTTCAGGACAGAGGACCTGATAAGACAGGCTTCAGCGCATGGCTGTTCCTGTTTCCCAACCTTTAGCTGCTCTCTGGAAACCCCATCTGAATAGAGAATGTGCGGAAGCATGAAGCAGTTCATTCATTCATTCATTCATTCATTCATTCATTCATTCATTCATTCGTGTTTAGTGAGCTCTGCTGTGCAGTGCTGGGCTCACAGTGGTGCATAGAAGCACACAGCCCTGCTTGCGATGCTCACGGTTCAGCTCAGCCTGCATGCTTCCTTTTCTACCTGCTCTTTGAGTGGACAGGTCCTGGTGAAAGTCCCCCACTCCTTGATCCCCACTCCTTCCTGGGCACAGCAGGACCTACGTGTTGGGAAACAGTCCACTCAACATATTTATATATTTTTTAAACTTATGTAATATTTATGCTCCTGCCTTTTTTTTTTCCCAAAGGGAATTTGAGGCTTTACAATAAAAGGCAGAAGAAAGGATAAAACCCTTAAAACCAAGCGGACAAATCAGGAGATAGATGTGTCACGTTGATCCACGAATCTGACCTCCATCTGCTTCCATCCCCAGCAGAGAGGATGGTAGCAGCAGAGATAAAAGACTGGGCCATGGGAGGGGCTGCGGATTGTCTCTGACCCCATTCCCAAATCCCTTCTCCCTGCTAGGGTGCTCTGGCTGTCAGAGGGAACGTTGATCTGTCTTTCTGTTGGACTCCTTAATGGGAGAGTCAGGGATCTTTGCTTAACAGCATGTCTGAACGCACAGGAGGATTGGAAAGTGACTTTGAAGGAGCCAGGAAGTGTAGTGCATGTCTCCATGCCTGGTGAAGGAAGCTGTGGCACAAGAGCCTTGCTGAAGGCACCTGGTCATGCGGGCTCACTGGATACCTGCTATGAGTGAGGTCTCAGGGTGGCACTGAGGGCAGAGATACACAGCCTGTGTCTGAGGGGGTGCAGGAGGCATACTGTGAAATGTGACAGTTTCGATGGACAGGGTACTTGAGATGCTGGTGGCTGCTCCTTCAGGGAGGGCCTTGAAGGCCACGCTAAGTCCATAGGCCGTGGTGCGGTGGGCGTGGACGTTCTGCCTCATGATCCACTCTCATTTCTTTTGGTGTGAGCTCCCTGATTTCCCTTCTCTGGACCTGCTGTCCCCTGGTTAGTGTTTCAGATGGACCGGGGTGGGAGGTTCAGGAGGCAGGGAGGCCAGGGCTATGACCTTCCAGGAGACCAGACAGCAGCCCCGGTGGGGCAGAGGACCGAGAGCCTCTGAGTTGCAGTAGAACGTTGTGCTGCAGGGAAAGCAGCTGCTAATCCTTTGAAGGCATTTAAACTTTTACATTTTCATGATTGCAGATCCATCAGTCAGGGACTGCTGCTGAGCATATGATGATTTTTCTCCTTCTAAAGGTCAGCAGCTCATTGAGGCTGTTGATGTCCCTGCCCTGGGCAGACAGGCAGGACTTGCTCATGAGTCTCCGTATCACTCAGCTCTGGGAGACTCGGAATCTCACCAGGACGCGTCCATCACTCGCTTGCAGCTGGCACTTGGAAATGAAAGAGACTCACTCTGCAGTCCCAATCAATGTCCGCCGGCCGTCTCCGTCGATAAGTGCCAGGCGGTCCAATCTTTCCTCTGATAGAAAGGCGCCCGGGGGTCAGCCTGAAGATGCTCTGGGGGGAAGAGGCAGCTGTTTGATTCAGAGCCTCCTCACTGGGCTGGAATTAACTTGGCTTTTTCTCTAATGAAACTGACTCCAAGGGTCCCTGTGTGCTAGAGATTCAATGGCCCTTAGGAGAAGCAATGATTAGAGGTAGTATTAAAGCAGTGTCCACAGGCAGCCTCGAATTCCTAACCACGCTGATGATTTTCGAGTGCCTTGAGACCCGTGGGAAGCAGCGCCTGTCTGCATGAGGCTGAATGCACAGTAGGAACACAGCGAATGTGGGGGAATAGCCCCTGCGGCTGCCTTTCCCATCTCCTGATGAAGAGATCAGGCATTAAGAAGCTTAGTGACTTAACCACGATATCAGAGCTCCTTAACTGTGGTTCTCAGGTTTGCAAGTAGCAGAGGCTGACCTCCCAAGGGGAATTTACTGGAAGGTTGAGGGGGATTCCCCCCTTGGGCAAAGCTTTAGACTGGAGTCTCTGAGTTCCACATCCAAATAACCAAGAGACGCAATGTATTGTGCAAGCTCATACCCTGTTGCCACTGCTCGCTCCTTCATGGTGGGGTACGGCCCCCACACTACATGGTTTCCACCCATGAGAATTATGCTCTAGCTTCTCAAGTGCCTTTGCCTCCCAAAGCTCCTGGGATCCCCTGTCTGGATGGATTCATCTTCCTCTGGCCAGCATCCTTCAATGCTCCATCTCCTTTTCCTAATATTACTCATGGCTGTCTTATCTTCCTCCCTAGCAATCCTCATGAGCCTCAAACATGACCAAGCCTGGTGGACATAAGATTTTAATGGGCTATGAGATTGTATTTTTAACTGGACTCCCCAAATTGTGACCAGGAAGTGGTGGAATCTGTTGAGATGTCATTAATGGATGGTATCTCTTGGCTTGGCTGTAAAACCAGAAAACCCACAAGCATCATTGGCTAAACCAAAATCAAAGTTGACTTTGGCCAGATGTGGTGGCTCATGCCAACACTTTGGGAGGCTGAGGCAGATGAATCTCCTGAGCTCAGGAGTTTGAGATCAGTCTGAGTAACATGGTGAAACTCCATCTCTACCAAAACTGCAACAAACTAGCTGGGTGTGATGGCATGTGCTTGTGGTCCCAGCTACTCAGGAGGCTGAGATGGGAGGATCGCTTGAGCCTGGGAGGCAGAGGTTACAGTGAGCTGGGATCACACCACTGCACTCCAACCTGGGTGACACAGTGAGACCCCATCTCAAAAAAAAAAAAAAAAGTTGACTTTTCTTTCTTGTGGAAATTGTCTGGAGGGAGGCCTCCAGAACTGATATGGTAGTTCTCTCCCAGAAGCTACTAGGGTCTAGGTTCCTTCCTGCTTTCTACACTGATGTGAGCTGTGTCCTCACAGTCCAATATGGCTGCTGTTGCTCCAGTCATCACAATCATCATAGCTATGTTCTTAGCAGTAGGATGAAGAAAGAGAAGACCCCATTAAAGAAGTATTCCCAGGCATAACCTAACACTCCCTCACCTGTCTCACTGGTTATAATTCAGTGACATTTCCAGAAGACCGAGCTGTAGGGAACCCTGGAGAACACAGCTTTTAGCTGGCTGGCAATAGTCAATGGGACGCCATTTCCAAAGTAAAAGTAAAGGCCAAAAATTCAGAAGCAACCAGCAGCTTCTGCTTCAGATAGGGAAAGGAGACTTGGAAGAGCTGTGTGATTGGAAAGATGTGCCTATTTCATGTCTATTCCTTGCTGAGACTAGTGTTGGAAGAATCTTGTCTATATTGGGGTTGTGAAGGTTATGAGGAGAGTTTCAAGATAAAATACAGGATGTCCACCTAACTGAATTTTAGCTCAACAGTAAAAATTTGTTTTTAGTCTATATTTGTTCCAAATATTTCATGGGCCGTATTTATACTAAAAATCATTGTTGATCTGAAATTCAGATTTTACTGGGCATCCAGTATTTTCATTTGCTCACTAAGTGAGTAAATACATTTGCTAAAAAAAAATAGAAAATAAACTTGCTCAATAAATTTGGCAGTTCTGCTTATTCAGGGAGCTGGAAAGTCCTCAGAAGGTGAAGGAAGGGCCTGAGTGCAGGTGAAGATGTCAGGCCAGGCACGGATGTTGGCTCAGGCACGGATGTCGGGTTGGGCACAGATGTCGGGCTGGGCACAGATGTCAGGCAGGCATGGATGTCGGGGCAGGCACGGATGTCGGGTCGGGCACAGATGTCAGGTTGGGCATAGATGTCAGGGTGGGTACGGATGTCAGGGTGGGCACAGATGTCAGGGTGGGCATGGATGTCAGGGTGGGTATGGATGTCGGGGCGGGCACGAATGTTGGGGTGGGCATGGATGTCAGGTTGGGCATGGATGTCAGGGTGGGCACGAATGTTGGGGCGGGCATGGATGTCAGGTTGGGCACGGATGTCCGGTGAGTACAGATGTCGGGGCAGGCACAGATGTCAGGTTGGGCATGGATGTCAGGTTGGGCCTGGATGTCAGGGTGGGCACGAATTTTGGGGTGGGCATGGCATTGCAGTTTTGAAAGGGGCTTGCCGTGGTGCTGGGGAATCGCCTCCTCAGGCCCTTTCTTCAACATGCTGGTCTTCTACTCACTGGTGGTATTGTAGCAAGAGTCCATTAAGAATCATCTTAGTTCCTTCACCAACCAGAAAACTTGGAGGCAGCCACATTTATCAAACTGTGCTGATAAGTTACATATGTAAGTCCATTTACTTGGGACATGATCTTATTCCCTTCCACAATTGATTTGCACACTCTACTGGTGAATTACATCATATAGCTACATTTTCCTAAGATTTATGCTCCCCACACTTTCTTAAAGGATTTGAGGATATTTTTGTAAGTTCATCCCAAGGAAAAACTAACAGGACTTTATTTTTTTTTAAAAGCAGAACAAAGGCCATCTAAAAGGATCAGAGCAGTAGATAGCAAGTACATGTGGAATGAGCTCTGTGCTGACGAAAATGTGATTTGCCAGTGGGATAGAGACAAACATTACGACTGTGCACATAGATCAGGATTTAGTGCATGGAATTTAGTTTGCATAAAAGATAAATCAGGGTGTTAATGCACACTTTGAAAAGTTATCGTGCAGGTTCAAAACTCCTGTGGGGTTTTACAGTGTCCTGAGTTCTTATGGGGGGAGGTGGCCCCAGCATGACAAGTCCAAGGAAGTCCTGCTCAACCTTGGTTGATCATGACAGTCTCTGGGAGGTGCTTAGGCTCTATCCCAGGCCATGACATCAGGATCTCAGGGGGTCGAGCCAGGTGTCAGGATGCTGAAGTCTTCCCAGGTAATGATCATGTGCATTCAGGAATAGGGACTGTAGGTGTAAAGGATTTGCTTTCATTTTTTGCGTAGGGAACAGAGGCTCATCCACAGGAGTGATTTTGGCACTAAATAGAGCTGAGATGAGAAATCTCACCCTTGACTTACTCCACGTCCAAAATATTTTATTGTTACACAACCTTTCAAGTACTGGTTAAACAAACAAACAAACAAAACCAGGACTGCTTACTCATCACAGGTTGCTGCAGGGTTGACTGCTAAGAGCTAAAATGTGTATTCACTTAGTACATGTCAGGTATTGTGTTAAACAATTTATATTGATGATTGAATTGAAGTCTCATAGCAGCTCTATGGGGTAGACACCTAATCAATGAGGAAACTGAGGCCCAGAAAGGTTAAGGGACTTGCTGTAAGCCACAGAGCTAGTAAGCGATGGATCCAGGATTCCAGAACCTGTACATTAACTGCCCTGTTCTGCAAAGCCACCATCCCTTAAAGCAGCACTTTCTAAACCGTGATGTGCACTGGAGTCACCTGGATCTTGTGTAAAAGTAAAGTCGGATTCAGCAGTTCTGGTGGGGCATTTCTGACAAGCACCCAGGTGAAGGGAATGTAGCTGGTCTGGGGATCACTGAATTGCAAGTGTGTAAAACATCACTGTTATTTTCGGTGGTTGCTTTTTGCTCATTTGTTTCACTTTTAAAAGATCATTTTCAGAAAAAGGGTGAATACTGTGGCACAACTATGGATTTGATTGAATATCTCCACCTGGGTTCCACAACAGGGATTACTATGACTTCATAAAGATCAAATCTACCCACTGCAATGGCACTGTAGTTCTCCCGGTAACACCATTTGGATTCAGGTTTCTCCTGGTTGTTGCTACATGGTCCATTTTACAGCTCAACAAACCTTTGAGATGTTCTCAGCTTATAAATGTCAATTTAGAGTAGATGCCCAAATTAATGAGCAAATCAGCTCCCAGCTTTGATGAGTTGAAATTCTCTGGGAATACCCAAATATGCCAGTGAAACTTATGTCTTAGCTTGAGTTACTCCCGAGCAGACCTGAGATAAACCTTGGATACAAGTAGTTTGTTTGGGATAGGATCCAGGAAGTATGGTGAGGAGGGGGAAGGAAGAGATGGGGAAAAAAAACACATGGGGACAATGATGCTGGAGGCCGTGGGGGTGCAGTCCTCCTAGGGTCCGTCCAAGAGCCTGTGGGCTGCTCTCTAGAAGGGTCGAGAGGCTATGGCATTGAGGCATAGTTCACTCCACTCGGGCAGAGAGTGCAGGTGCTTGGGGTAGTAGGATGCTGCAGAGGACAGTGATTGTCTCCTGCAGCAGCCTGGAGCTGTACCTCTGAGATGGGCCAAGCACTGGGGCCATGGCAACATCTGCTACAGGTTGCTTGAGGAACCAAGGGCATTTGCCCAGCCTGTGGGATTGGGCACATTTCCAGGGGGAGGCTGAGACTCTTTCAAGAGATTGAAAACCAGCCAACAGGCT
This sequence comes from Cheracebus regulus, assembly GCA_963574635.1. Classification (NCBI taxonomy): domain Eukaryota; kingdom Metazoa; phylum Chordata; class Mammalia; order Primates; family Pitheciidae; genus Cheracebus; species Cheracebus regulus. Next base: position 29,913 of record CAUYQU010026219.1, read on the forward strand.
CTTGGCCAGCCTGAGAAAAGAGGGGATCATTTTACTGGTCCCATTTCTCAGAACAGGCCATGGAGGCAAGGTTGAAAGGCTGCATTTGAGTGTGTTTGGGGGACATAAAAATCATTCACTGTTGGTGTCAGTTGAGCCCCAGCTGTGGAACAAGACATGGGAGATGGGACCTCAGCCCTCCAGGAGTGTTCAGCCAGTTTGGTGAGATGTCATTCTGATGCACGCTGAAAAGAGTAACAGTATTCATCCACAGTAACTTTATAAGATCACACAGTAGCAGGACTGGGGCTAGGCTGAGGCAGATGAGAACCCCAGGAGCTTAGATGGAAGGAGGCACTCATTCTCAGGGCATGCAAGTGTCCCATTACATTATCCTGACAGTGCTGGGAAAAATCAATTGACTCTATAATTAAAGCTCTATTTTTTTACTTTTTTCTGTCCTATTTGCCTTCCTATCTAATCTTGTGCCAATGCGATACTGTCTTGAATACTGCAGCTTTCTAGTAAATCTTGGAATCTGGTAGTGTCAGTCCACCAACTTTGTTCTTCGTTTTCTTTAAAGTTGTTTTGAGTGTTCTAGGTCCTTTGTATTATATGAAGTTTGGAATTAGCTTGCTCATTTCTGGAAGAAGCCTGCTGGAATTCTGATTAAAATTGTTTTAAATTGACCTGGTGTGGTGGCTCATGCCTGTAATCCTAGCACTTTGGGAGGCCAAGGCAGGTGGATCACTTGATGTCAGGAGTTGGAGACCAGCCTGGCCAACATAGCAAAACCCTGTATCTACTAAAAGTACAAAAATTAGTCGGTGTGGTGGTGCGCACCTGTAATCCCAGCTACTTGGAAGGCTGGGTTTGCTGTGAGCTGAGATCACACCACTGTACTCCAGAACAAGAGTGACAGAACAAGATTCTGTCTCAAAAAAAGAAAAAAATTGTATTGCATTCAATCTACTGATTATTTTGGGGAGAATTGAAAGCTTAACATTAACTAATCTTTAAATCCGTGAACACTTATATCTTTCTATTTATTTACGTCTTTAATTTCTACTGCAATATTTTGTATTTTTAAGTTGATAGGTCCTTCCCATCTTTTATTTTACTTATCATTAAGTATTTTATATTTTTTCCACTATTGTAATCATCCATACCTAGCATGTCCCAATGCAATTTATTTTTCTGTACTGATTTTGCATCTTTTGAAATTGCCAGGTACTCTCATTCTAACTTTTTTGGGTAGGTTCCTTAGTATTTTCTACTTACGCCATTATATCATCTGAGGAAAAAAAGGACAAATTTAGTTCTTTCTTTTCTATCTGTGTGCCTTTTATTACTTTTCTTGCCTTATTGCACTGGCTAGAAATTTCAGTACAAAGTTGAACACAATACAAAGTGAGATTACACATCTTTGCTTTGTTCCTGTCTTTGGGGGGCGTATTCAGTCTTCTACCATTAACTATGTTGTTAGTAATACATTTTCTATAGATATCTTTATCAGGTTGAAGAAATTCTCTTTTATTCCTAGTTTGATGAGAGTTTTTTTTAAAAAACATCAGAAATGATTGTTGGATTTTTTTGCATCTGTTGAAATGATTATGTATATATATATATATATTTCTTTTTTAGACTGTGAATGTGTCAAATTACATTGACAGATTTTTGAATGTTAAACTAACCCTGCATTCCTGGGATAAAGTCTGCTTGTCCTAATGTAGACCCTTTTATATATTGTTGGGTTTGGTTTGCCAACATTTTGCTTAGGATTTTTTCAATTAAAAAAAATATTGATCTTTTTTTTTTTTTTTTTGGTAATGTGTTTGGCTTTGTTATCAGATGTCATGCAGGTGTCATAATGAGTGTTGGAGAGTATTTCATCCTCTTCATTTTCTTGGAAGAGTTTGGTAGAATTGGAAATTTTTCTCCCTTAAATGTTTTGAACAATTCACCAGTGAATGGATCTGGAGGGTTTTTTTTTTTTTTTTTTTTGTGGTAAGGTTTATAACTGTAAATTCCATTTCTTTAATAGATACAGGACTATTCAGGTTATTTATTGTAGCTTGAACTTTGATAGTTTTGATTTTTCAACAACTTTGTTATTTCATTTAAATTCTCAAATTCATTGGCATGAAGTTGTTTATTCTATTCCCTTATTATTTTTAAAGTATCTGTAGAACCTCTCATCTGTCTCATTTGTCCCTCTCGTTTCAGATATCTGTAATTTGTGTGTTCTTTTTTTCCCTACTCAGTCCGGCTAGAGGTCATTTGCTTTTTTTGATCTTCTCAAAGATCCTGTTTTTGTTTTTATTGTTTTAAGTTTTGTTGATTGATTTTTCTGTTTTCTGTTTCATTGATTTTTGTCCCTAGCTTTATTATTTCCTTTTCTCTGCTTACTGCAGTGTTAATTTTCTCTTTTTTCCCTTAGTTTCTTAAGGTGAAGGCTGAAATCATTGATTTATAAACTTTCTTCTTTTCTTACACACACATTTAATGTTGTAAATTTCTCTCTATGCACTTAGTTGGCTGTATCCCACAAATTTTGATATATTGTATTTTCATTTTAATGCATTTCAACATACTTTCTCATTTTCATTTTGATTTCTCCTTCTAATTTCCAGGTTTTTAAAAGCATTTAATTAAGCTTCCAAATAATTTGTGATTTTCTGGATATTTGTCTGTTACCAGTTTCTAATTTAGTTCCATTGTGGTCACAGAACATAGTTTGCATGATTTGAATTCTTTAAAATTTATTGAGACATATTTGGTTTAGCAGTTTATCTTGGTAAATATTTTGAGACCAGTTAGAAATGACATGCAGTTTGATGTTGTTGGCTAGGTTATATAAATATCAATTAGGTTAAGTTGGTTGATAGTTATATAGTTATTCAAGTCTTCTATTTCCCTATTGATAATCTATTTATTCATTGAGAGAGGGGTATTGACATTTCTGACTATACCTGTGTATTTGTCTATTTCTCTTTGCAGTTTTATAAGATTTTGCTTCATGTATTTGAAGCTCTGTTATTAAATGCCTCACCATTTAGTATTGTTAAGTCTTCCTAATGAATTCATCTCTTTATTCTTAAAAATTAACTCTTTTTATCTTTGGTAATTTTCTTTTCTCTAAAATGAACTTTGTCATACACACACACACACACACACATACACACACACACACATATGTATGTACACACACATATATTTTAGAGACAGGATCGCCCTCTGTCACCCAGGTTGGAGTGCAGTGGCAAGAGATTATAGCTCACTGCAGCCTTGAACTCCTAGGTACAAGCGATCTTCCTACCTTGGCCTCCCAAGTAGTTGGGACTATAGTCACGCACCACCATGCCCAGATAATTTTTAAATATTTTGTGGAGATGGGATCTTGCTTTGTTTCTCAGGCTGTTCTCAAACTCCTGGGCTCAAGCAATCTTCCTGCTTCCAGGTTGCTAGATTGTTGGGATGACAGGTGCGAGGCACTCTGCCTGGCCCTGTCTATTATTAACATAGTCATTCCAGTGTTCTTTTGATTATTGCTTGCATGCTGTATATTTCCCTATCTTTTTACTTTTAATCTATTTGTGTCTTTATATTTAAAGAGGGTTGCTTAGGCAGCTTGTAGTTGGGGCTTGAATAATAATCCAATCTGACAATCTCTGTATTTTAACTGAAGTGTTTAGACAATTTAAATTTAATGTGATATTAATATATTTGAGTTTAAATTTATCATCTTGCTATTTGTTTTCTATTTTCTATCAGTTCTTTTCCCCCCTTTCTTCTTTTCCTGCTTTCTTTTGGATTGCTTTTTATTATATCATTTTATCTCCTTTGTTGGCTTATTATCCATAACCATTATTTTAGTAGTTGCCTTAGCATTTATATCATGTATCTTTTACACTTCACAGTCTGACTTCAGGTAAAATTATATCACTCTGCATATAGGATAACAACTTGAAACATACTTTCATTCCTTTCCTCCTGGTATTTGTAGTGTTAGTGTCATACACTTTACATATATATATAGTAATACACATATATATGTATAAGCAATATATGTATTTATTTTATATATATAATCAACTCCATAATACATTGGCATTGTATTGCTTTAAACATTCAGTTATTTTAAAAAGAAGTTTGGAAAATAAAAATGTTCTTATTTATCCACATAGTTACCATTTTTGGTCCTCTTCATTCCTTTGCGTGGATTTGGATTTCTATCTGGTATTGCTTTCCTTCCACCTGATGGAGTTTCTTTAACATTTGTTGCACTGTGGATGTGTTGGTTATACATTCTTTCAGCATTTGTATGTCTGAAGAAAGCATTATATCACCTTTGCCTTTGCAATGTATTTTTTCTAGGTATAGCATTCTGTATTTTATTTATTCTCCGTTCAGTACTGTAAAGATGTTTCTTCACTGTCTTCTGGCTTCTGTCATCTTTATGTTTCTTCTTTATGTTAAGGTGCTATATTCTTCTGGCTGTTCTTAAGTTTTTTTATAATTTGTTTTATGTTATTTGATCATGAGGTGCCTTATCGTTTTCTTCACATTTCTTGGGCTTGGTGTTTATTGAGCTTGTTGGTTCTGTGGGTTTATATTTTTCATCAGATTTGAAAAAAATTCAGCCAATATTTTTTCAAATAGTTTTTCTCTTCCCTTCTTTCTTTGAATATTCCAATTATACATATTTTAGGCCTCCTGTTGTCTCAGTGGTAACTGGCACTCTGCTCATTTCTTTTCCATTCATTTTCCTCTGCGTGGTCCTTTTTGGTTAGTTTATATTGCTTTGACTTCACGTTTACTGATTTTCTTTGTTCCGTGTTACCTACTCTGCCATTAATCCCATCCAGTGTATCCAATAGATTTTGCCTATATGCTGTATATTGTTGAGAGTCTAGTTTTGTTTTTTTGTTTTGTTTTGTTTTGTTTTTGTTTTTTCTTTTGGTCTTTTCCTTTTTAAAGAGCAGCAGGCTTTAATATGACAAAGAGTCAATTTCCTGGAGGATCAGCTTGAGTCGCTGGTGGCTTGATTTTAAGTTTTCTTGGGATAGGCATGAAGTAGCCCATACTTTACTGCAGGAATGGATTTTGTGGGCTGTCTACTGACTAAGGGTGTTTGATGACGTCTCCACTCTGGTTGGTCTGAGTTCTAATGTCCCTTAGCATTGCACAACCTCTAGAACCTCCATTTCCCACCTCTGCCCCGGCTCCCCATTACCTACTCCCTGCCAGCCTCACAGAAATGTGCCCTGTGCATAGGCAGCTTAGTATTCAGCCAGAGACTGAAGGGGTCCCTTGTGTAGCTTTCTGGAGCTCCTTTGTGCAACAACGTCCTCTGACGTTCCCTTCTCTGCAAACACAAGCTGTCTCAGGGCCCCAAATGCCAACTTCTGTTTCCTCTGCCCAGTGAGAGCACTGTTCTGTTTGGGCTACACTTTCTAATGCCAGAGTTTGCCAGGATACTCCCATGGGAGAGCCTGGGTGAATGTGGGGTTTGCCTATATGAAACCCTCTCTCAAGGACCACAGCTCTGAGCTGTGTGTTGGCAGCAGTTGCTTCATGTAAATATTTAGTTTTTTCATTGTTTATACTGGGAGAGTAAGTCTACTACCTTACACCATGCGGTCTGCACCTGGAAGCTGGCTTTTCCACGTTGCCATTTAATTGAGGCTATTTGGAGCAGAGGGTGCATGCTGAAGGATGAGCTTACTGCGCTGCCCCACCTGGAGGTCCTCGGTGGGTTCCAGGAGGCGTTTCACAGAAGCTCCTCAGAAGTGTTGGCTGAGTGACACTGGGCTGCAGAGAAGGGCCTTCCGTTTGCCTGCCCTGGGGCCCTGTGATGTGGCCTTTCCTGCTTTTCTATGGCCTCCACCACTAGGGTCATCCCAGGAGGGATGAGGCCACCTTCACAGTGTCACCAAACTCACACTTCACCCACCCTGCTTCTGGTGAAGGGAGGCAAAGAGATAGGAATCTAAATCAGAAAAACAAAAAGTCCCTTGTGATTCAGGAAACCAGCTTTCTCCCAGAATCACCATCCCGGCAGCCTGCTGTGCATGGCTGAAACCAGCTGGCCCAGACCCAGGGTGGGTTGGAGGATGACAGAGGAGCCAGAACAGCAGTAATGGCTTCCTGGGCTGGGAGATCTTGGAGTGTGATATGGTTTGGCTGTGTCCCCACCCAGATCTCACCTTGAATTGTAATGATCCCCACGTATCAAGGTAGGGGCAGGTGGAGACAGCGAAATCATGGGGGCAGTTTCCCCCCATACTGTTCTTGTAGTAGTGAATGAGTCTAATAAGATTTGATGGTACATCAGTGGGAGTTCCCCTGCACAGCTCTTGCCGGCCACCACGTAAGACATCCCTTCGCTCTTCCTTCATCTTCCACTGTGACTGGGAGGCCTCCCCGGCCACACGGAACTGTGAGTTCATTAAACCTCTTTCCTTTATAAATCGCTCAGTATCGGGTGTGTCTATATTAGCAGCGCGAGAACAGACTAACACAGAGTGTTTTCTCTGGCCCAGAAGCAGAGCAGCAGGTAGGTCCACAGGCCACAGGTGCTGTTTTGGGGATCCCAGTGGGGGCTTTGGGATCTTTAGGGGATCAATGGAAATTAGCTTGTCAAGATAAGTGATATTTCAAACCGCTACTGTTACTAATTTCTACTATTTTATCGAGTGGCTACTATTTGTGAATCACCATGCACATTGCTTTACCTGCATGAGGTAGGCACTCTTATTATTTCTGTTCTCCAGGTGAGGAAATTGAGGATCTGAGAGGTAAATTAACCTGCCTAAGGTTACTTAGCTGGTATGGCTATGGAGCAGGGATTTGAACTCTTAGCCATGACACTGGGTTGCCTTCTGTGTTCATTAAGATTGAAAAGGTGTTTAGGTCTGTACGTGTAGTTGGGGGAAAGGAAAGACATGGGAATCAGCACCTGATTAACACCTGTAATAAATGACAGTGTATTTATCGATCCTTTGAGGCACTTTTCTTTTTCTTCACATTTTATCATTTCTGAAATTTGGATTTATTTTACATTGCTGGTATGTCGTAGTTCAATTGGTGGAACTGTTCGCTTTTCCAGGGATGCTTAAAATAACATCCTGTCTTACAATCTATGGCAGGATTGGCAAAACTTTTCTGTAAAAGGCCAGGTAGGAAATGTTTCAGCCTCTGTGAACTAAATGGTCTCTGTCACAGCTACTCAGCTCTGCTGGCCATGTAGTGTAAAAGCTGACAATGGGACAAACCACCTGTTTTTTTGGAAGAACCACCACCTCAGCCGGGCACAGTGGCTCATGCCTGAAATCCCAGCACTTTGGGAGGCTGAGGCTGGTGGATCACCTGAGGTCAGGAGTTTGAGACCAGTCTGGTCGACAGGGCAAAACCCCGTCTCTACTAAAAATATAAAATTAGCCAGGCGTGGTGGTGCATGCCTGTAATCCCAGCTACTTGGATCACTTGAACCTGAGAGGCAGAGGTTGCAGTGAGTCAAGATTGTACCATTGCACTCCAGCCTGGGTGGCAAGAGCAAAACTCAAGAAACAAATGAACAAACAAAGAAAAGAAAAGAAATAAAAGAGAACCACCACCTCTTTATCTTTTGGGATTAAGAACTTTGGATGGAAAAGAATAGAGAAAGGAAACTGACTGCTTATGTGCAGATTAAGATGCACACAGCAAGTGTCGGCTTGAGGTTCTGTTGGCCCGGCAGGCATTTGGGTTGGTTTCCAGTCTCCGAGGGCCAGGCCTGGTGCTGGTGCTAAAGCTGCTGTGGATCAACAGGTCCAGGCCTGGACCATCAGACCGCTCAGGCCTTTTGGAGAGCAGACCCAGAAACACACTCTTTCTTTTTGGCAATGGAGACCCCTGTTCAGTCTAGGGAGAGTGGTAAGAGGGGGCAGTGTGAAAATCCCTGTCTCAGAGGAAGCCCGTTGCCTCGTAGTTTACTTTTGACTCATTTTTTTTTTTTTTTGGGACAGAGTCTTGCTCTGTCACCAGGTGCCAGGCTGGAGTGCAGTGGCGCGATCTCGGCTCACTGCAACCTCCGCCTCCTGGGTTCAAGCAATTCTCCTGCCTCAGCCTCCCGCGTAGCTGGGACTACAGACACGCACCACCACGCACAGCTAATTGTTTTTATATTTTAGTAGAGACGGGATTTCGCTATGTTGGCCAGGATGGTCTTGATCTCTTGACCTCGTGATCCACCTGCCTCGGCCGCCCAAAGTCCTGGGATTACAGGCGTGCGCCACCGCGCCGGCCCCTACTTTTGACTGTTAAGCATCAGGTGAGAGCCCAAGCTCTGCATTGCCTTGAGGCTCTGGGTCCGAGTGTCTGTCTTGCTATTTACTGGCCAGTTGCTTTAGCCCCTGTGCTGAGTTTCCTCATTGGCAAAAAGGGCACAGTAATGGCATCTAACTCCTAGGATCACACTGAGGATTCATTGCAAGAAGGTCCTGAGACAGCTCTTACTATCCCAGGAGGGTGGTTGTGAACTCTTTTTGGTTGACGAATTCTAGTCTGTGATTCTACAAGTTCTTTTCTAGATCATCCACATGATGAATACAATTTTCCAGTCTGGGGTCCCACTGTCGTGAAACTACAGCATAAAACAGAAGGAAAGTGCCGCGGATTACAAAGGCAGCCTAGAACCCCCTGCGGACGCTGTTACGAGTCTTGGGCGATCTGCATCCATGGCCAAGGTTAAGTACACGAACTTGGTCATCAAAGTCAGTGGTTTTGAATGCAGTACTCTGTTCAGCAGTGTGCCATAGGGTAAGTTCCTCAGTTTCCCAGAGTGTAAAAGGAAGAATACAGCACTGGGCCTGGTGGCTCATGCCTGTAATCCCAGCACTTTGGGAGGCCAAGGCAGGAAAAAAACAACCCCCCCACAAAAAATTAGCCCAGCATGGTGGCGAGTGCCTGTAATCCCAGCTACTCAGGAGGCTGAGGCAGGGAATCTGTTGAACCTGAGAGGGGGAGGTTGCAGTGAGCTGAGACTGAGCCACTGCACTTCAGCTTGGGTGACAGCAAGACTCTGTCCCAAAAATAAAAAAAAATAAAAAGGAAGAATGCAAAAGTCCCTGCCTCAGCAAATTGCTATGTAGGTAGGTGAGCTAATCCATGGGGAACCATCCTGGCCTGTTGGGAGCGCCCCCAGCATGAGCTCTTGGGATTGTCATTTGTGGTTGTTCCTGTTGATGATTTAATGAGGTACTGTGCAAAACCACAGTGACTGGCACAGAATAAATGCTTCATAAATTGTCGCCATCACTGTCATCATTACGACCATTGCTGTCTGCAGTGGGTGTGGTTGCAGCCAGGTGCTAACATGTGGGTCTAAGGAGAAGAGACTTAGATCTGTTTAGATGTGCTGTGTTCCCTAGGTTAAGCCAACATGGCAAATGGAAAGTTCCACCAGGACGAGCCTGGCATTGGAGCAGGCAGCTTGAGTTCACGCTGGGCCTTGTTTGCCCGGGGGTCAGCCCAGCCCAGCTGCTGTCAGCCCTGCTGGCTGCCCTGCTTCTCTCGGTGCAGTCTCAGACTGAGTTCCCTCCTTCCTCAGCCCTCAGGCTGCAGACCTGCCTCTCCCTGTTCCCTCTTTCTCACCATTGTTCCTGGGCCCTGACCCAGCCAGGAGGACAGCAAACAGGACTCCCTGGCAGGAGCGGAGATTAGGCTGGGATTAGGAGTCCTCAGCCTGGAGGGCTTTGGGCTTGTTTAAGGAAAAGGTGGGGGAGCCTGGGGAAGTTCATTGCCCCTGGAAGGAGGCCCAGGAGCTGGGCTGAGCCTGGGCGAGTTGCCCTGACCCAGAGAAGAGACTTTGAGAGAGAGCTTTGATCAGATTCTCTGAAGCCTCCCCTGGAGAAAGCCCAGCTCCTCGGCCCCTCCCGTCTGGCCCCCATGCCTCCTTCTGGGCCAGCTCAGACTCCCAGAGTGGTCTGTTCTCTGTGGCTCCCCCACTCCTCCCAGACTGCCTGGGGTCCCTGCTATCCTCAGCCTCCTCCTTGCCTGCATTTTGGGGCAGTGAGCCACTGCTACCTCTGCGCGTGTCCTGCCCGGAGGCTGTGGTGCTGTGGTAGGTGATCTACCTGCTTCTGGTTGCCCCGACTGGGGTGTGTGCTTCTGAAATGGGAAGTGCTGAGGCACGATCTGCTCATGGGGAGAGTGGGGGCTCTGGAGCCCTGTTTGAATCGTGGCTCAGCTGCTTCTCAGCCTTTGGCGAGCTGTGCTCTGTTCCTCAGTTCTTCTCTCTGTAAAATGAGGATAATATACATCCCTGTCTGGTAGGGCTGTGTGAAGACTTTGATAGGTGTAAAGTGCCTAGACTATTGACTGGCACATAGTATGTGCTCAATAAATGCTGGCTGTTATAATTATTATTATTGCTGCTGCTGCTGTCATTATCACGTCTGTATCCTCCAGAGTCCAGCACAGGTTTGGCCCAGGGCAGGCGTGCACTGTGAACTCGATTAGTAAGCTTATGCCTTCCTAGCAAGGACCTTCAGCTGTTCATCCCAAAATAGCCTCTGGGTGGAGTTTGTGGATATTAGAGCCAGAGACCCTTACATCTTGTCAGTTACCCCTGCCTCCCCAGAGTTGGGCATTTAGGTTTTTCTCCTCTCTGCCTCCTTCCCTCCCTCTCTACTCCTCTCCTTTCTTCCCATTGGCATCCTTGTGGGTGTCTCTGATTCCATCTTTGGGCTTAGTTTCTAGCAGAGAAATGGATCATTAAAAAATAAATAAACTAAGTGTCAACTGCCCTTAGGAAGCCCAGGAAGGCCTGAGTGGTGCTGGGGCTCCTTCACCTCCTGGACTGCAGGGCTGAGGATGCTGCCTGTCTGCCAGTGAGTACCTTTTACCCTGTCTTCCATGGGACACACACAGTGCTCTGGATCCCAAACCAGCCACACGAACCCGTCTCTCGCTGACTTGGGAACGTTTCTTTCATGAGAACCACTGGTTTTGCCCAAAGGCTCTGTCCTTGACAAGCAGTTCATTTGGTCATGTGCTGGGCCTGAAGAATCATGACTTATGCAGGATCCAAAGGGGCTGCCTCAAGATGGGCACCATGGGCAGTGACGTCACAAGCTACCAAATGTCAGGAGACTGAGCAGTCTCAGACAGCACACTTTGGACTGCATTCTCCTTGGTCCCTAACAATTAGAAAGCTGCAGAAGCATCCACTTGGCTCCACTGGAAGATCAGATCTGTATAAACAGGTCTTGGAAGCAGCCCCAGGCTCTGTCGCAATCACCCTTGGGTAGGATGCACAGAGACGGTGCCTGGCCATGCGAATTGATCCGGGCAGCTCTGGGAGGAGCCTCTTCTCCACCTCGGTGTTAATGTACGTTCTTGGAATCACTGGGCTGACCACTGGCAGGGGCTCTGTGTGAGGCTGTGCAGCTGGGCGCTGCTGGGTTTGAGTGTGACTTTGCCACTTACCAGGTAGAGTGACCTTAAACAAGCCTCTTAACCTCTCGGAGCCTCAGTTTCCTCCTATGATACATGGGAATAATAATAGTACTTACCCTTTAGGGTGCTGAGGAGAGCTGACACATAAATAAAAACACATATTATTAATTATGTTATTTCTATGATTATCATTCTAACTTCAAGACCAAACTGGCTATTTAAAACACATTTTTAGAGGAAACTGAGATCACTCATAATAGTCTTCCTATGAATGATCTAGCTACAGACCAATTACTCTTTCCAATTCCTTGACCTAGGTGGGGTTTGCCCTGAGTCAGTCTATTAACCAACTACGTCGTAATTAAACCTTATTATCCAACCACTGGGAGCTGCTTGAGTCAGTGATAGTCACTTGTTCCTCACCCCCACCACCTCCACAGATTTTCTGTTTTCTCATCACTAGAATGTTAGCTGGTTACAGAGCCATCTGGGCTAAGACTACATTTACAGGCAACCTTGTAGCATGTGGTCATGTGATCATGTATTAGCCAATGGGCATGAGGAGAAGCAATGCAGACAAGTTTCTGGTTAGGTCCTTAAAGCAATGGAACCTGCTCTGAACTACTTTTCTCCTCTCCCCAGGAAAGGAGACCTGGTGGCTAGTTGTTTGGGTGCACGTAGAAAGGGCTACACTCTAGCGGGGGTGGAAAAATAAGACAGAAGGAGACTTGGGGCCCAGCACCATAGAACTCCTTATCAGTCACAGATGGTTACCAGGGAGAGAAAATCACTTCTTTTTTAAGCTGCTGTTACGTTGGACATCTCTATCTTAGTTAGTGTCATGGCTACATATATTTTGTCCTTCCTGACCTTGTACATGGATGAGCTGAAATCCATAATGTTGGTTAACAGAAGCACTAAATCACAGAATTGGTATAAAACTTCATCTTAAAACCACATTGAAACTTTTATGAGTGATTTATCATAGTGTTTTTTTCTCATCAATAAACTTATTTTCAGAAATATATTTTTACCAAGTGATTGATTAGACTTCTTTCTTTTTAAAAATTGTGTCATTTTAAATTTTATATTTTGAAGCACAGCAAGTATTTCCTTGTCAAGATATTTACTTTTATGGCTGCCTTTTAAAAAACACTAAGATTTAAGTTACGTATATAAAATTCACTTTTTGAAAGTGTATATACAATTCAGTGGTTTTTAGTTTATTTGCATGGTTGTGCAACCATCACCCCAATTCCAAAACTTTATCATCCCAAAAAGAAACTCTGCACCATTAGCATTCTCTTTCCCCCAGCTCCAAGTCAAGACTTTTCTACTTCCGGTCTCAATGGATTTAACTATTATGAACATTTCATGTAAATGAATCATATAATATGTGGCCTTTTGTGTTTGGCTTCTTTCACTGGGCATGCTTTTAAGGTTCATCCATATTGTGGCATGCATCGGTGCTCCATTTCTTTACATGGTTGAATAATGTACAATTGTATAGCTATATCACGTTTTCAAAAAAATTCCTTCATTTGGGTTCTTTCGACTTCTTGGCTATTGTGAGTGAACACTCATGTACAAGTTTTTGGATGAGCATATATTTTAAGGTCTCTTAGAGACCTTAGGTGTGGAATTGCTGTGTCATATGGTAACTCTATATTTAACATTTTGAGACACTGTCAAACTGTTTTCTAAAGTGACTGCATCATATTACATTCCACTAGCAATGTATGTGGGTTTCAGTTTCTCCACATTCTCACCAACACTTGTTGCTGTTCAACTTTTTAATTATAGCCATTCCAGTAAGTTTGAAAGTGTGTGGTGTGAAGTAGTGGCTCATTGTGATTTTGATTTACTTCTCCCTAATGACAAAGAGTGTTGAGTGTTTTTTTAAATATGTTTTTAGGCTATTGGTGTATTTTCCTTGGAGAGATGTCTATTTGAATCCTTTACTCAAGTTTTGATTGGGTGGCTTTATTGTTAATTTGTAAAGAGTTCTTTGTAGATTCTGGATACAAGACTCTAATCCAGTACATGATTCACAGATATTTTCTCCCATTCTGTGGGTTGTCTTTTCACTTTCTTGATCATGTCCATTGAAGCACAAAATGTTTTAATTTTGATGAAATACAATTTATCTATTTTTTCAGTGGCTTATGCTTTAGCTATTATATCTAATAAACTGTTGCCTAATCCAAAGTTAGGGATTATATTGAGTCTGCATATCGATTTGGGGGGGGAGTATCACCATTTTAACAATATTAAGTCTTCTAATCCATGAACATGGCAACTATTTAGGTTTTAAAAATTTTCTTTGAACATTGTTTTATAGTTTTTGGTGTATGTATCTTGAATTTTTTCATTAGATTTATTTCTAAGTATTTTATTTTTCTGGTGGTATTGTAAGTGGAATTATTTTCTTGGCTTCATTTTTTGGATTGTTCATTGCTAATGTGTGAGAGTACAATTGATTTTTGTATATTGATCTTGTATCTTATAATCTTTCCAAATTCGTTTATGAGCTCTAATAGTTTATTGGTGAATTTCTTAGGATTTTATATATGCAAGATCATGTTATCTTCAAATAGAAGTTAATTCTTTCCTTATAGGTGCCTTTTATTTCAATTTTTTGTCTAATTGCTTGTTAGAACCTCCAGTACAATTGCAATGGCAAAAGTAGACATCCTTGTCTTGTTCCTGATCTTAGGGGGAAAGCACCCAGTCTTTCACTATTAAGTATCATATTAGCTTGGACTTTTTCATAGGTGTCTTTATCCAGTTAAGGAAGTTTCCTACTATTTTTAGTGTGCTGAGTGTTTTTTGTCTCGACAAGGTATTGATTTTATCAGATGCGTTTTCTGTGTCTACTGATCAGGTGATTTCCCCCCCCCCCACCTTAATTCTGTAATATGGTGTGTTACATTATTTTTCATGTGTGGCCGCTGAAGTGTCTGCTCAGTTAGCTCAATGGGGAGCTCAAGAGTGGACAGACATTTCTTCAAATGCCTGGACTAGTAAGTCTCTCAGTTTTTGCCACAATACTCTGTGTGCATGCTGGGTATACCTTCAATACTTGGTCAGGAAATTGGCAACTCTCCCCTAACTTTCACTTCCTACTTGTGTAGACCCTCAAGGTCAAATAGAAGAGTACAGGCCTTCTCAAATCTCTCTTGAGTATGCTCACAGCCCTACACATGCACGAGGCTTTCTAGATTCTCAGAAATGTTAGAACTTTGCAAAGCCCCTACAGATATCTTATTTGCCAGCTTTTTCTTTTTAAGTTTTTTGGTTAACCTACACTTTTTTCCAACTGTTGCTCACCATCTTAGGCAGTCAGAAAGATAAGCAGTTACTTTTAATTGTTTTCAGCAAATGCTCAGACTTTTCAAAGTGGGCAAAATTCAAGTAAGACCTACGGTTTACCTGAAGGTTCACTTTGTGTTGTACAGTTCTGTGGGTTGGCAAATACATGGCAGTTACTCATCATTACAGTATCTTACAGAATAGTTTCACCATGCTAAAATTCTCTGTGCCTCTTCAATCATTCCTACTCCCTATCTTTGAACTTCTGGCAACCACTGATCTTGGTCAGAAGGCAAGACAACCTTGCAAGTAGAGCTCTCCAGGGACCCACCAGATAAGCCAAGTCATGACAATTCTCTGGGAATGAGGTTTGAAGGGGTGTGGTCTTGTTTTGTCCTCTACAATAGCTGCCAGGCTACCAGTTTTTACCCTGATTGCAGGGTTGATTTGAACCTGATTTCAAGGCTAACACAGAGCAGAGGAGGAGGGGATGGAAGTACAGCAAGTTAAAATACCATGAAGCTCCCTGTTCTTACTGAGATTCAATCTTTCTTCCTGAATACATGCATTCTAGGTTGCTTCAAGTCTTTGGTTAATTTCCAGAATTCTGAAAAAGTTAATTCTGGCATTTTTGCCAACTTTTGTCATGAGTTTCATGGAATAGAGAAGTTTCCATTCCTGCTGCTATTTCTACAGTTTCCTTTTATTCATGGTAAATGAATCTGAATATCCATTTTTGATGATGATATCAGGCTTCCCTTTTAAATAGATGTATGTAAGTTTTAAACAAGTGAGTGGAGGAGGCCAGTCTGAAAAGGCTACATATTATGTGATTCTGACGTATGACATTCTGGGAAGGCAAAATTATAGAGACAGTAAAAAGATCAGTGGTTGCCAAGGGTTCAAGGGTAGGGAGTAAGAATGAATGAGTGAGCACAGAGCATTTTTAGGGTGGTGAAATTATTCTGTAAGATACTGTAATGATGGATACATGACATGCATTTGTCAACCTGTAGAATGCTACAACACAGAGTGAACCATCAGGAAAACTGTAGGCATTAGTTAATGATAATGTATTAGTCCTGATTCATCAAGTGTACCGCATGTACCAAACAAATGCAAGATGTTAATAATAGGGAAAATGTGTGCAGGGAGGAGGGGGTATATGAGAACTCTCTGTACTTTCTGTTCAATTTTTCTGTAAATCTAAAACTGCTCTAAAAAATAAGATCTATTAAAACTTTTAAAAGGGTTGATTTTTTAGAAAATATATTTGGTATAGAATAATAGGTGGAATAAGAGTATGGCAAAGATCATGTGGGAGGTATGTGGGTGACTGACATTTGGGAAACATGATGTAAGAAATATGTGTTACAACTGGGGTCTCTGTAATGTAAGATAAGAGATAAAGGAGTTAAACACATTGAATCAAAACAAAGATAGTTTAATATGCAACACCAGGTACAGCTGGTTGTGAGTTTTCTCTGCTTCCAAGGTTAAGAATAACTTGGGAAAAAAACAGGATACAAAAAAAAAAAAAAAAAAAAAAGACAAGGCATCCACTAGCCAACAGAAAAGCTCACTGGGAGGTGAGAGAGGAGACAGGTGAGACTTGCTGGAAAAACCCAGTGAAAAACCAAAGAGGCTGTGAAAACCATGAATTGGATAATGAGAATCTTTTTCTTCCCAAAAAGGGCTCTAAGCACCTGACATTGGCTGGCTTCCTGTGTCTCACTAGTACCATTGACAGCAGCCAGAAATAGCTTCATGACCCAGTAGGTCAAGGGTTTCTTGTCTTCATTCCAGGTTATCTGGTTTTGTGTTAAGTTTCTGCTTGGAACACAGGGATGAGCAAGGAGTTCATCTGCTAGTGGGGCGATCTGACCCGTTCACGTGGACTAAACATGAGGCCAGGAAGCATGGGGTGCCCTGGATGTAGCTTAGAAAAACTCAGCCCAAACTCTACCACTTGCCCTGAGGTCACAGATCTAGGGACAGAGCATCGCCCCTCTTGGAGTTTCCTTTTCCTCTGCTGCAAAAAGAGTTTGATCCTTAACCAAGCCTGTGAGTGGCACAGAGTAGGTGAGGACAGACATCCGATGAAAGGCCTTCCAAAGCATCCTTCTCTGGTAGCAGGGCAGTGGCTGTGGTTACCTTGTTTGGTGCTGTATCTTTGCTTCCTAGCACAGCACCTGGAACACAGGCGACACTGTAGCAAATGCTCAAGGGAGAAAGAAAGGAGGGGAAGGAGGAAAGCTTGCTCTTACATCTCCCTGTGCTTGGTCTGTAGTACAGGACCTAACACCCAGGACTCCACCACCCCATCCCTCCTTCCTGCACAGCCATAGCTCTCTTACAGACAACAGGTGCGAGGCTTAGGAGGCAGGCTTATCTTGCTGTTTGAGTCATCTTTGGCAGTGGATGGAGCTCAGCAGGGGCTGTAGGAGGCTTATCCCCAGGTCAGGGCCCACTATGAGGCATGGAGGGGAAGGAACCTTGAGCACGTCCCTTGACCCTGTCTCTCAATCCCTTCACTGTGTCTCTCAGCCCAGGAGCCTGCCTTTCAGAATCTGTTCAGAAGCATTGCTCCCACTGTATTTCTAATTGCAGACACCTGGTGAGGCCCAGTCCCTGGGGAGTCTGGTTTGCAGGAGGCCAGCCCACCAGGCTTTTGTGATGAAGTCACAGACCCTTGATGTATTATTCAGGCTGGGTACCAATCAATGCCAGACGCCATCCATCCTCTGCTGGTTCCCCTGCTGGGCCCTCTGCTGTTTTGGAAGCAAGTGCTAAAATCTAGGGAGAAAGAGTCTGCCTTTGTATCATTTCAGCATAAATACTTGGCCCCAGTTGCCAGGGAGAGATGTGTGTTCCACATTGATTAATTTCATGATTTTCAGTTTTCATGCTGGTTGTATCATCTCTTGTCCTTTAGCCTTGGTGGGGGAAGAAGCCGCCTTTCTCAACTGCAGGTAAAAGTAAGGCTAGCTCAGATGTTCAGCAAAGTTGTGTCTAGTTTTGTTCCTATGTATAGAAAAAAGTGTGATGAAAATGGAAATGCCTTGGGAAAACACCAGAAAATGGCTCCCAGGTACTGGCCATCTACCTGCAAGGCACAAGGTATGAGAGAAGCCATGTGTGGTGGCAGATTGGGCACTACAGGAGGAGTTGAGGCCTGGATTCCCATCCTGCTTCTGCCACCTCTGAGCCAGGGTGACTTTGGCCAAGTCATTCCGCTTCATTTTATAGATTCAGCCACTGAGGCATGAAGTAAGATGAATCCTATCTGCCCAGCCCTTCCTATGGGGCTTTTGTGCAGACAGAAATCCAGCAGCAGCTTCTGCAGTGCGTGCTGGGTCAAGCTGGCTTGACTCTGTGGTCTGGCAGCTGTGTGACTCTGGGAAAGTGACCTCACCTCTGTGTGTCTCAGTTTCCTCATCTATGAGATGAGGATAATTACTACACCTCCCTTCCAGGGTGGGGAGGGTGAAATGCATTACTCTCTGGAAAGCACTCAGAACAGTGCCTAGCACACAGTAAGTGCTTAATAAAGGCTGGTTTCCATGACTAATAGTAGTATTGATGCTGCTAGTTAAAGCCACTGGTAGACAATGTCGATGACTGTTCCACTCATGGCAGTGTGTGTTATATCCGTGATTGAATCCCATCTTCACAACAACCGTAGAGAGAAGCGTGATGACCCCTCAGGAGACGTAGTCTCAGGGGGAGGAAGGTGCCACTGGGGACTGAAGTGCTTGCTCCTCATTGCGTAGATGTCAAAGAGCTTTCCTGGTTTTGCCAGAAAAATAAGCACAAGGAATTAAAAATAATAGCACTGGACTCTGCATGATCTAAGACTGTAGGTGCTAATATGAGCAATCACATTAGCAATGGCCCAGCAATTGGAGTGGGGTCAGTATGCTCCATCCTAGCCCTCTGTCCCCTGCCCATCTGCCAGGAGCTTGTGGGGCTGCATCCTCTGGCTCCTTCGGGAGATGCCTGGCCCTGGAGCTCGTGTGTCCCTCCTCAGCCCTCCTGTGTGAACTTGCTTTGTTCCCTTATGCAGTTGTAGTATCTGACCGTTCTTACTCATCTGTGTATTTGTTTAGTTGCTTATCTTCTATCTCCCCCATGACCAAGTTTCATGAGAATAGGGACTGTGTTTTATATTTTATTCCCTTCTGTAACTTCGAGCCCAGAAGCATCCTTGGCACACAGTAGGTGCTTATGAAACTCCCAGCACCACACAGTTATGAAACTAATGCTTGGCTCTGTCCTCGGAGTGCCGTGTAAGCTGCGGTAATTGTGGCCTGGCGGGGAGGGGTAGGGTCTGGAGAAAGCAGGGGAAATTTGTGCTGTTCAGCTTCTGCCAGCTTCTGTTCAGGCCCTCTAGCATCCTTCCTCTTCCTCCTGCTGCCCTGGAAGGAGGCTGGCTGAGGGGACCACATCTCTGTCACCATGAGGCCTGAGGCATGAAGTTCTTACCTTCCTCACCATAGTTTTCCCTCCTAGAAAATGGGAGCCATAATAGTCCATTGCCATGAGCTTACAAATGGGCTGGCCTGGAGGTGCAGCTGGGGGAAGCCACCTGTTTTTTCCCCATGGACCCTGGTCAACAGGCCCCGCAATGCATGCTGCGGTTTTCAGTTTCCCCTGCCAGTTACTTCTGTATTTTTCCAGGCATAGCCTCATCTGCTTCGACCTCAGACTCTGAAACCCAGATCTCCAAATGTGACCTGCCTCTGTCCTCCCCTTTTCTGCTCCCCCAGCTTCCATCTGCCTGATGAATCCTTCTAATAATCTACGGAGAGGGGATGCCGGCTCCCAGGGCTGCAGTGACTGCATCTGCATTAGCCTCTGCTCATCCCTACTCTGCTGCTGCCTCCTCCGGGCCTTGGAAGTCCCCCAGGTTTGGAAAGATCAATGACAGCACACTGTTTTGCCCCCAACACTCCCAAACTCTGGTGAATATTTCCTCATGGAGTCCCTTTGGGTAGGAGCCTGAAAGCTGTGCTCTTCTGTGAGACACTCACCTGTGGGCTGCAAGGCTGCCCCCAACTGAGGTAATGGGGACCAGAACGGCCCCTGGGTGCAACTCTCCCTCTGCTGCACACCCTCCTCAGATGGCTCTTTCCTCTCCAGGAAGGACGGTGGCTCCTTGTGGCCCAAATAGTCCAAAACCTCCCTCCCAGCAGCACACAGCCCCTGTGCTGCCTCCCAGAGGACCAAATGACCTTTTTACAATGCAAATCTGATCCGATCAACCCAGGTTTAAAACACATCAATCTTAGGATAAAGACCAAACTCTGTGCTCTTGCCCAGGTGTCTCTGCACAGTGGTCCACCCTGCTGACTCCCCGGCTCCATGACATCCCTTTCCCTGCCCCCTGCCCTCGTGCCACCTTCCCTGTCCTCCCCAAAGCCTCCCCCAGAGCCTGCACCATGCCTTCTCCTCACCTAGGCAACTGCACCATCCCCCCAGATCTTAGGAGCACATTCTGGGAGAACGCCCCTTTTTGATTGGCTGCCCTGGCCCACTCTCCCCTGACGTCCTCTCATGGGGCAGGACAGTTCTTTCTCTTAGCAGGGATTTCAGCCACAATATTTAATTTAGTTCTTTGATCTCTTTATTGATGTCTGTCCCTCTGAGTTGTACTGAGAGGGGGAATGTAGAGTCATCATCAGGCTCTTCAAAAGCAGCTGCTGAAGTAGAATTTGGGGTCTGACATATTATTAGGGAACAACAGCTGTCAAAGGAAGTGGACGAGAGAAGCAGGGGTAGTGAGGGGGAGGGAGATGGGGGCCAAGGCCAGCTGGCAAGAGGTGCAGTCAGCAGCTGATCCTGCTCTCCCAGTCCAGCCTTCGGGCCCAGTCTCCCCCAGTCTGTGCCCAGCAGCCCTGGAAAGGGGTGACCTTGTGAAGAGTGCTCCCACAGCTGGACAGTCCTTCCTTGAAGGGGGCCTGGGGCACATGCCCTGCATGGCACACATGGCAGATCTAGGTCCACATCCATGGCTCAGAAGGGGACATCGGCCCAGCTGGTTGCCCCTATTTCAGCCCTGGAGTATGGGGCAGCAGGCAGCCCTGCCCTCGGGTGTGGGGCGGATGCCTATTTTTTCATTTCCTCATGGGCCCCATGTGGTCTGGCAGCTGCCTTGGTGTCCCCGTGGATAGAAGTGAGCAAAACCCTTCACCCCTGCAACTAGGGTTTTGAAACCATGTCCAGCTGCCCGGTCTGCCCTCTCTTGCCAAGAGTTGTATCCAACAGCTTGGCGGTCAGTTACAATTCCACGCCTGTGTTGGTTTCTTTGGTAAAAGGATCTTCACTTTTTCTTCATTTTCCAAATCCGTCAGCTTCCTCGCCCCACCCCACATCCATCTGTACATCAGGGACTGCTCATCCCTGTCACTCTTTCCACCACCAACAAAACGTTCTTCTCATCTTTTCAGATGTGGAAATAGAACTTGAAAAAGTCCATGTTTGTCTTTTTCACAATTCTGAGGGGGGAGCAGAGAAGGGAAGCCCAGGAGCTCAGCTCTCATTTCTCTCCGCATTTTCAATTTGCATCATAAGCATCAAAGGACTTTTTCCTTCCCAAGGAGATTTCTGTTAGTGATATTATCTTGGCCAGCCAGGCAAGAGGAGAGAAGATTTTTCTAAGCCCAGACCCAAGTATATCTGAGTGTACTTCTCCCTCAGCCCCCTACTAGAGATTTAAATGCAATATATGCCAACTTCATTTCTATTTAAAAAGTGACTTTCATTTCAAACATATCCCATAACACTTCACACAGTTAAATCATCATGTTTACAAAAATGTGAAATGGGGGATAAAGAAACCTGGATCAACTGTGGTACATCATAGAGTGAAGCACGAGAAAGGAGGGGAACAAAAGACAGGAGCTGATAATTAGCTAGAGATTAATTGTTTTACTAGCTAAATTTGAAAATGTTTTAAATAGCCAATTAACTAGTTTAAAAGCTTAAAGGAATCCACCATGTGCCTCAGGAAAGCCACCTTGTTTAGCTAACACATTTCAACCCTGCAGAAATTGGGAAAAGCAGCCACACCAGCTCCCATCACAGTGACTACTGTCTGCTGAGCGCTCACTCTATCCCGGTTCCTTACACATGATGTGTATTAGTCCGTTTTCATGCTGCTGAAAAAGACATACCTGAGATGAGGCAATTTATAAAAGACAGAGGTTTAATTGGACTTACAGTTCCACATGGCTGGGGAGGCCTCACAATCATGGCAGAAGGCAAGGAGGAGCAAGTCACATCTTACATGGATAACGCCAGGCAAAGAGAGAGCATGTGCAGGGAAAGTCCCATTTTTAAAACTATCGAATCTTGTGAGACTTATTCACTATCATGGGAACAGCACTGGAAAGGTGCACCCCCATGATTTAATTACCTCCCAACGGGGACCTCCCACAACATGTGGGAATTCATGATTTAGGTGAGATTTGGGTGGGGGGCCCAGTCAAACCCTATCAGGGTGCAACCCTCAAACAACTCTGTGGAGTTGGGATTCAATGTCTATTTCACAGACAAGGGAGCCGAGAGGGGCAGCTGGCACTTGCCCCCCGCCAGCATGGCTTATGGCCACACTCCCTCATCTGCTTCTCCAGTTAGGGTTTGTCTGAGCCTAGAAGAATCCACCAGTCTCATTTCTGGTCATCCGTTCTGGCTTCATCCTTATTCTAGACTCACAGGAAGCCATGAGCCCATTGAGGGACCAGGCCCTTGGCAGGTGACACCTGGGTCTGGTGTTTCCATGCCCTGTAATCCTGGGTAAGGAACCTAGGAGATGGAGGCAATGGTCACTTTGTTGGATTGTTGTTGGTAATAAGTGAGATGAATAATAACCATGTCTATTACTGACACTAACTTTTATTAATATGGCTCTTCACATGTGGAAAGATGCTTTTGAGTTTAAGGAAATGATAGATAGGTCATGACATTTGAGCTGCAGCATCCCAGCCACTCTGGCCAGTGTTTTTCACATATGCTGCATGGACCTCTTTCATGAGAGTCCCAGGGAGGGTTTGGAACACACACAGATTCCTGGGTCTCACTCGAGGCTTCTGAATCTAAACAGTAGGGGCCAGGCCCCAAGGTCTGCATTCTCAGGGGCTTCCCAGGCTGGTGATTCTTATGCCTGCCCAGGCTGAGAGCCCAGCAGCATCACAGGTCGGTAGGGACAAGGCCAGTGCTGAGTCAGTGGGTCAACCCGGCAGCAAAGAATACTGAATGGAAGAGCCTTGGAATGCAGAATCTCCTTCAACCCCATGGCAGCTGATGTCACAGGTCTCAGCCCCAGAGAGGGAGGATAGGGCAGGCCAAACCGTGCCCACTGGGCTGAGGGCTCTGCTTCTGTTGCAGAGCACAAGAGGAGAAATAATGGTTCACTCTTCCCACAGTGAGAGAGCGGGTGGCGACTCCATTACCCCATCGCCTTCCCCAAAGTCAGCCCCAACTATCCAAGCCTGCTCTCCTTTTAACGTAGTCACAGAGCTGTATGTTTAGAAGGAAAGGGTCAAGCCCTCAGTGCAGCCAGTTATCATGTGAAGGCAGCGAGGTGTTGAAGAAAGAGTGGGAACCTTGGGAGCAGCCCCCCACACCGTCACTGATGCTTCAGCACACGTGCATCGGGCAGCCGCTGTTGGCTCCGTGCGCACCTCTCAGGAAGGAGTGGTGGGCAGGAAAGATGTGGTCCCTGCTCTCCCCATGGGATTTAGAATCTAGTATGTGCCTGTGTGCGTGTGCATGTGTGTGTGTATGTAGAGATACCAACAAGTCACAGAGGACTTACGGCATGGTCTGATAAGCGCTAGCAGAAAGATGGAAGCCATGGAGACTAGAACTCTGGAACTTAGAGACAAGGGAGAGAGGGAGGGAGAGGGAGAGGGAGAGAGGGAGAGGGAGAGAGAGGAAGAGGGAGAGAGGGAGGGAGAGGGAGAGAGGGGGGTGAGGGAGAGGGAGAAAGAGAGGGAGAGAGGGAGAGGGAGAGAGGGAGAGGGAGACAGGGAGGGAGAGGGAGAGAAGGAGGAGGAGGGAGAGGGAGAGAGGGAGGGGGAGGGAGAGAGGGAGAGGGAGGGAGCAGGAGGGAGAGAGGGAGAGAAGGGAGGGAGAGGGAGAGAACATGAAGGAATGAGAATCATGGGGGCATGGCCGAACATTAGGTGGCAAAGGCAGATGAGGGTGGGTGGTAAGATCTTTTGGAAGCCACATCAAGGAAACCGTACTCTCTCCCCCAGAGCACTGGGGAGCCACGGCAGCATACGAAGCCTGGCAGGGGCATGATCAGATTTGGGTTTTTGGAAGGCGCCTCTGACTGCAGGGTGGTGTGTAGAGTGGAGGAAACAAGAGCAGAGGTGGGGTCAGGAGCTTCTAGGCAAGTGTGGGCATGTCCGGTCTCCCTTCTCACTAGCTGCATGATCTCAGTTCCAGGGCAGGTCCCTGGCCTCACACAGGCATCATCGGCTCTTCTGTGCAGGATTTTGGGAAGACTAAACGGTCATGCACGTCCTGGCCTGGCACACCGTGTGCGTCATAAATGGCAGCGATTATTCTGCGGCTGCTCTTGGCTCCGTCCAGGGCTGGGCTGTCTGGGGGACCTCCTTGATGTCCTTGTTTGTGCCTTGGGGGCTGGACACAGCCAGCCCACGCTGGCGTCGGGATCTGCCAGCGCTTCTGCACCCAGATAATCACTTCCGCACCCGAGGGGTCGGCGTTGGTGGCGGCTGCTCTTTGCTCCCCCCTGACAATGGCCTTTCTTTGCAGAAGCCCCCACACAGCCCACACGCCCCCGGAATCCGAGCCCTGTCCGTTCTCACAGAAACACATCTTTAATAGCTGCCTGTGACTCTTGCTGCTGGAAGGGCCATGAACTTCCCCAAGTCCAAGGGCAGGGCTTGTGAGACAAAGGGGGATTTTAGAGCCAACGGTCAGGCATCCCGCAGCCCTGCCGTCCTCTTCCCAGGCCCTCTCTGGGTCCGTCTTCTTTGTTCAGGGTTCAAGACCAGAGCCTGCCAACTTTCTAACTGAAGCTCTGGCAGTGGCAGCTGGTCAACATCTTAATAGCTCAACAAGCTGGAAAAAAAATGAGACTGGGGCCACGCAGAAGGCAACAGGACTGAACTCAATTAACTGTTCACTCAACAGCCCCGGGGCAGAGGGTAAGGCAGAATTTCAGGGGCTCTGGAAAGAGACTGTGTTTTAAAATATGTATAACGCTTGGCTGTCTGAGGCTCTCAAAGGGTGAGAAAGATTTTTCTCATCGGGAAAAGTCTCTCAAGTCTTCAGATACTTCTTGGGAGCTGGGAACTTCAGATGAAACTGGGCAAGGAAGAGGAAATTCACCGCTTCGGAGAACAATGCAAATAATTTATCAGCACAGAAGAGGCTTCCATCTTTTCCCTGGCTCATTCATTGCTCGTGTGGCCTCAGAGTGTTGCTCACACAATTCCAAGTTCAGGTTCTGTCTGTGAGCTTCCAGGTGAAGGGTACCAGGAAGCTGGCCTGATCTGGAGCTTCCACAGCCCCCTTTGGAGGCTGAGGAGTTGAAGTGAAGATGAAATGCACTAAGGAAAACCAAGAGCTGAGTAGTGACGATGTGATGATGAGCGTGTCGTGACTGCACGGGTTTGCGTTGACATATGAAACCAATATGGAAGGGCACCTCCCACCTGCCAGGTGGCTAAGCCCTCATGCCAGTGGGATCAAGACGTGTGCCAGGTGCCAGGAAGAAGCATTAGCAGGAAGAAGGGTTGGGGTGGAGGAGGATGGTCAGGGATGGTGGTCAGGCATGGTCTAACTGAGGAAGGGACCCTTGAACTTGGTCCTGAAGGCAGTAGGCAAGGACAGGCCATGTGAACCCTGGGGAGAGATTGTTCAGGACAGAAGGGACTGCAGGTGCAAGGCCCTGGGGTAGGAGAAAGTGTGGTGTGTTTGAGGGCTAACAAGGGGGCTGAGGGGCAGGAGTGGCGTGAGTGGGAGAGCGTGGAGGAGGTGAGGTCAGAGAGGTGACATGATGGGGGGCGTGGAGGGTGCAGGGGCTGAGAGCCACGATGAGGACTTTGGCTGTCAGAGAGAATGGGAAGCCAGTGGGGTTTAAACACACTTGTCACCCAGCACCTGCCATGTGCCAGGCCCCAAGCCAGCCTCTGGGGAGCCAAGCGTGGGCAGGCAGAGCCCAGCGGGGACTTTCCTCCCAAGGCCTCCAAGGCCATCTGCGAACACTGCCCCACTGGATCCTCCCCGTCCCGGTGCCGCAGCTCATTCCCATTTGGCAGCTGGAGAAACCGTGGCCAAAGGGGCAGGCTGACTCCCTGTGCCTGGCGTTTGGTGTGTTGCCCGCCAGACCCCAGCTCCTCCTCATGCTGTATGTCCTCGAGTCTATTTTGGTGCTCTGAGAACAGTTTTCCCGATACTTCCAGTACTTACATCATGCACAGCTGCTCATGATGGTTTCTGCCTCAGCACTTCTGTCATTGGTAAATAGCACTTCCTTGTTTTTCTTAAAGGGAGGGGTGTTTAGGAGGATCCTGTTTTTGTGAACCCATCACTGCTCTACCTCCAAATTCCATACTACCTGTGACATGCCAGGTGGCATTCCGTTTCAACTCACTTCGGGGGCTGGTGGGTGGTTGTAATTCTAGGGGCACGTCCCAGGACTCTCGGGTAGGAGAGCAGGTTGCAGCCTCTGTGTTCTCCCCAGACCTGCAGGCTCTGTGTCATGACATGCCAGTGGGGTATACCCAGCCTCGTCTCTGCCCACTCACAGGGGCCGCGAGGACGCAGCCTAGGGGCCTTAGGGCAATAGGTTAGAAGGGAATGATGTTTTGATGAATGAGTTCTTTGCTTTGTGAAAGAAATTGGCAAAAAAATGCCAATTATTTTTCCCCTTCCCGGATGTTGGAATGTTCTGGACACATGTGCCAGCTGCTTTATTTGTTAGGTACGTCTGGATGCCCTTTCCATTCCAGCCACTGTTTTAGGTTCTGGCAATATAATGTTTACCAAGGCAGGAAAATCCAAATGTAGATGTCTTCCTCTTCTGGGACATCCAATTAAAAGCTTTCAGATTAAACAAGTAAAAAATAGACATACTATTTTCCCCCCATTAGAAATACCATGGTGGAAAATATGGAAAGACACAAAGAAGAAAGTGAAACTCATTCGGAATCCTTTTCCCCAGAGATGACTACAGTCACCCGTTTTCAGCATTTTTTTCTTTCTGAAACAGGGTCTTTGTTGCCCAGGCTGAGTACAGTGGCGTCATCACAGCTCACTGCAGCCTCAACCTCCTGGGCACAGCCATTCTCCCACCTCAGCCCCCCAAGTAGTTGGGACTGCAGGCACACACCACCATGTCCGGTTAATTTTTGTATTTTTTTATAGAGACAGGATTTTGCCATGTTGCTCAGGCTGGTCTTAAACTCCTGAGCTCCAGCCATCCGCTCACCTCAACATTCCAAAGTATTGGGATTACAACGTGAGCCACAGCACCTGGCCCATGTAGCATATTGTCTTTTATTCATTCAGTGTATGTATTTTCATTACCATTGAGATAATTCTGTGTGTGTAGCTTTTAAACCTTTTATTGTAAGACAAAGCATTAAGAAACCCACATGAAACAACTGTACAGCTGAGTGAATTACCAGAAGGGGAACATCCTTGTAGTCTCACCTGGGTCAAGAAAGATAACTTTGCCTTCTACCCTCAAGGACCCTCCATGTATCTTATTCCCAATCACACCCCCACTACCAAAAGTAATGATTATCCTGACTTTAATAGCAAACATGTTCTTGTGTTTCTTTTTGGTTTTATGACTCTGGTGTATCTTCCTAGCCACTACAGTTTGGTCTTGAGTATTAAAAAAAAAGTGTTTTTCCTTTTTAAAAAATTTTTTTTAGTCTCTCTTCACCCGCAGTTTCCTCCTCCACTTCCCCAGCTCTTTGCACATCTATAATTTGTTAGAATCTACAGAAGAGCCCAAGAAAATTGACCTGTAGCATTTCCTATGGGTTGAGGTTGGCTGCTTGCAGATTGTGGGTGCAGTTTAACATGTTCCTTTGTTCTTGGTGTTTTCTGCAAATTGGCAGCTGACCTAGAGGTTTGGTAAAATTCAGGTTCTATCTCTCTGGCAAGACCACAGATGATGTATTGTTTATTAGAGGCATGTGATGCCTGTCTCTCTTTCCCTGATGTTAGCAGCTATTGATACCCAATGTTTAGATCCATTAATTCACTGGGGGTTGCAAAATGGTTATCTTCTAATTTTATAATTCCTTTTTCACATATTAGATAGAACATTTTTAAAAAGAGACATGCCGTCTCATCTACTATTTGATCGCTCAGTGACACAGTTCACAAGAGACAAGTGAGGTAAGCACTAGATTCTTTCTCTTCATGCATGTTTCCAACATGAGTTGATTATCATCCTCCAAAGATTTACTTTTATACATCATTATAAACTCATAAATTTAAACATATTGAATGGATTTTAATCAATTACAAATGTATCCTTTTTGAAGCTCAACCTGCTGTATCTTCACCTTCTGGAAGCTTCTCCAAGTTGGCTCTTTTTCCCTTTGATGTGAGCTTAGTACACTCAGATTGTTTTCTCATGCTCTGGCAAGTCAAGAGTTCTGGGTCCATTATGCACATTTCCTGTCCTGGACTTGAAACCAGCCATTTCTTCAAGAAGCCCTGGTTTCTTTTAGTGAGAAATGGTATTTCAGCACCACAATCTAGGAGCCTCAGGTGCTCCTGGCTATTAGGTGGGTTATTGGTTTCAGGGCATTTTAGTGCTCAGAGGATAGAGATTATGTATTGAAATATCAAATTTAGGACAAAATTTTTTAAAATGAATATCTTCATATGCATGGGTACAGATAATAATAGAATCAGAATATCCCACAGTTATTCTTTTAATTTTTTTCATATAACACCACAACAGTCTAAGAATAATTCTAATACATCAATATAATTACGGAAAACACTTTAACATTTCTTTGCATATACTCTCCCACCCCTGTGTATAAATGTACTATATCCACATCAGCTGAGCAGATAACCACTGCATGCTATATATTCTTTTCTTTTAGCCCTTTTTCCAGTTAGTTTAAAAGTAAGCAAATATTTCATGCTCACCATCAACATTTCTGTCAATGTTTCCTTAGTCATTTTGTTGTCTGAATCCCACTGTTGAGTAGATTAATTGGGAAAAACTCAAGAAAAATATTCCTTGAATTCTCGCATGTTGATAATATGCAAAAAAGTTTGCACCCTTTATACAAAAACTTCCGTTGGTAGAATTTAAAATCCCTTGTTCAAATTTTCTTCTTTTGAATATCATAAAAACATTATTTCATTGTCTTCTACCATAAAACATTGTTGTCAAAACATGTGATGGTAACTAATATTCTTTTCTCTTATAAGTCACTGATTGTTTTTGCCTAAATGTCCAGTGGATTTTTTTAATTGAGTAATTTTACTTTAGAATAGGAATCAATGATGGTCCTTCTAGGTCTGTATTCTCAGGTAACTACATTGTATACTCTTGCAGTGTGTGATTTCAAAATCATGTTTAAAAATGAAGGTATAGTTTATATACAGTGAAAGTCATTCTCTGTATTGTAAAGTTCTATAAGTTTGACATTGTCATATAGACACCCCATACACAATACTCTTTTAATATGTAGATTGAAATCTTCTTGCATTCACAAAGTTTTCTTGAATTACTGTTTTTAGTATTGCTTCCGTTTCCTGGTTCTGGTGGTCTTCCTCAGGGACTCCTATTTTCTGTCCATCACATCTTCTTTGTCAATCTTCAATATTGGTCAGTTTCTGAAATCCTTTTTTTTTTCCTTTTTGTGGTTTTTTCCTCTCTTTTCACTTTCGTTATTTCCCATTACTATGTATTCAAGTTCACTGATTTTATTTTTTTGTGGCATCTAGTCTGTTAATCTCATCCAGTATATTTTTCACATCAGACATTGTTATTTTCATTTCTTTACAAAATTTTGACTGCCAGTTCTTTCTGAGTAATTTTTTTCACCTTCTTCTTTCATTTTCTGTGTTTATTTACTTATATTTTTCTTCTAGTTTAGTTTTTATTTCTGTCATAATTGTTTTTCTTAATTGCAATTTTTTCCTTAAGTTCTATTGCTTCACTTCTGAGTTTTTCTAATTCTAGTTATTCTGTCTTGTCATGTCTTGTATCACTTTTTAAATGATCTTTTGGCTCATTCTGACACAGAGGGTTATGGCTGGCATGCTTTCATTTCCGTGAGGATGCCATTCTCCTTGTTAGTCTGTGTCAATGTATTATAATTCACATGGGATTTCACCTTGGTACTTTTTTGTTACTCATTTCTATGTGAGATTATTTTTCCCAATCTTGGAGAAAGAGGTGTAGCTCCCAGATCTTCCTTTTCTGTTATTTCCATGTGCTGTTAAAAATCATGGCACCTTGTTCTTTGAGAGTTCCTGATTCTGTTCCTCATCCCCACTTTCTTTCTTTTTTTTTTTTTTTGAAATGGAGTCTTGCTCTGTTGCCCAGGTTGGAATGCAGTGGCATGACTTTGACTCACCGCAATTTCTGCTTCCCAGGTTCAAGCGATTCTCCTGCCTCAGCCTCCTGAGTAGCTGGAATACAGGGGCTTGCCACCACGCCCAGCTAATTTTTGTATTTTTAGTAGAGACAGGGTTTCACTATGTTGGCCAGGCTGGTCTCAAACTCCTGACCTTGTGATCTGCCTGCCTTGGCCTCCCGAAGTTCTGACTACACCTGGTCCCACATCCCCATTTTTATATGGACTTCCTTTCTCTTTCCTTTGTCTCCTGCTTCTGTCCTGGTTAAATTTGATTCCACTCCCTGCAATTTCTCCTCAATCTGGCTCCTGCCTTGGAAGGGAGTCCCAGCAGTTTAATTTCAAGAGTTCATGAGGCTGGACTGCTCCACTCTCTTTAGCTTGGCCCATGAGGCCCTGGCATTCACCCACTCTTGAGTGGGCAAAACCACTTTCTGCCCCAACAGCTGCTCTCGATGGTCCTGTCCGTTCTCCCGTTGGCTGTATTCGAGTCTCCTGTCTCAGATCCTTTGGGCTCCCTGTGGCTCCCCGCTAGTTCCCCCTCACAGACGTGGATGGCAGCTGGCTCTGTAGTTGCCTATAGTTTCTTCCCACCTGCTTACATTTTGGCATTTGTGGGAATATCTTGTCTGAACTTGTGACAGTTTTGCTGTGAATGTTGTCTATGGGTTCTTGGTCTGGTTATCTAGTTGCTCTGTGGGATTTGGGAAAATTAAAAATCTATGTTGGCACTACCCTTGCCATCTTCCCAGGACCCCCAACCCCCTACCACCCCGCTTCCATGTGCGGCGTGACTCTCGCTTTTTTCATCCAGTCTGCTACCATGTGCGGTGATGGACTGGGACAGGGTGACAGTTGGCGGAAGCAGTCCCTCCCTGCTTTGAGGAGTATTTTGCAAATGACACTGTTTAGAATTGCTGACTCATGTTAATGATAAAAAGCAGCCTGTGTTTGGTTGGTTTTATTATTTAAAAAAATTATTTCCAGAAAATGCACCTTTTATTTCCTGCACACAGGGCGGGCTGCTCTCACCACCCATGCTGTGTTTGCCATTGACATGAGTGGTTTTCAAAGTGATGAAAACATCTCTCTATCTGTGAGCTTTTCTGGCTGAGAATTATTTCATCATATTGAGATCACAATCTATGTTTGCTAATCTTTTCTATTGCATATTGAGATACTTTTCAATATGTTGCTATCATAAATAACGTAGCATTAGACATCAATGCACACAAATCTTGGTCTTTAACTTTGTTTTCTAAGGGTAGATTCCTGGACGTTCAGTTATTGGGTCAAGGAGACAGTGACTAGGAGACCACGGAACCCTTGTATGTCAGGGCTGTAAGGGATAGAACCTCTGGTCCAGTGGCCCATTTTACAGCTTCTTTTCTGGGGAAAAAAAAATTAGTCTCGAAAAAGAAAAGAAAGTAAAATTAGAAAGTTTCTAAAAAGCAATGCCTTTCATTTCACTGTTTCTGTTTTTGCTGCAAAATGTTTGCTGTTGCTACATGGAGAGATGGGGCCCAGACATTTGCTTCCTGTTGCTGCTGGGGCACCTTCTCCTTGCTTTCGTCAATAGTGCACACTCATCCTATCCTACTGGCTGTCTGGACCCGGTCCAAGGCTGTCTGAGTTACCCTGTGATTGAGCAAATAAGAGTGGGATTGGCAAAAAAATTTACACTCAGTATTGAGCATGGGAGAGGGAGCACCGCACTGGGGACATACGTTATGACTTACAGCTCTTCTCCTTAGATCTCAGGACACGTGTATTGATCACTCCGGCTGCATTTAATTCCCACGAATGATTGTGCCATATATCTGACAGCGTGTCTTCCTTTTCAAAATAACTGAATACTCTTGTCTGATCTCTCTCCATGTTTGTACCTGATGACTTAGGTTGTTCCTTTGACAGATGTTTAGTTTTCACGTACCAGGTGTATTCATCAGCACACATCTTGTACTTTCTGATTACGACCGCAAACACTGCAGCAACAGACTTCCTTGAGCTGACCTCTGATTTTGTGAAACCCTGTCTCTGGGGTTTCCATTCATGTCCCAGGGTGTGCATATGCTTAGAGTCACTAGCTTGTTCTTGAGAATACCTGGTCCAGTTCCTACGCAACCAACAGCCCATGAGGGCTCCCATCCCCACTGCTCTGACAGCAGGTGGTATTAAGACCAGGTGTGATGGCTCATGCCTCTAATTCTAGCACTTTGGGAGGCTGAAGCAGGCAGGTCACCTGAGGTCAGGAGTTCAAGACCAGCCTGGCCAACACGTTGAAACCATGTCTCTACTAAAAATACAAATTTTAGCTGAGCATGATGGCGGGTGCCTGTAATCCCAGCTACTCGGGAGGCTGAGGTGGGAGAATCATTTGAACCTGGGAGGCAGAGGTTCCAGTGGGCTGAGATTGTGCCACTGTACTCCAGCCTGGGTGACAGGATGAGACTCCATCTCAACAACAACAACAAAAGATCAATGTTAATGCTTCCCAGTGTTAAAATGTGTTACTCCAAGGGGTATGAAGTAGCAACATACTGTCTCAGTTTTCATTCCTCTGATTATTAAAGAGGTTGAAACTTCCCTCACATTGCTTATGGGGTGCCTATGCTTCTTCTGGGAATAGCAATTGTCTCTTTCTCACTTGGGTTTCCTTTTATTTTGCTTGCTGATTTTGCAGGAGTTTCCTATATGTTTTCATATTAAGTTTCATTAGTTTTAGATTACAAATATTCTCTCAGTCTATCACCTAACACTATTTTTGTGATGTTCTTAGTTGAGCAAAAATATTTAACTTCTATGTGATTCAAATCTAAGAAATTTCCTTTTCTGTTACGTTGTGAGTCTTTTTGCCCTATGTTAAAACATTTCGCTCCCACTCCAATGTCATAATGTTAATTCTCCTGCATTTTGTTCTTATAGTTTTAAAGCTTTGCCTTGCCTGTAAATCTCTGTAATCCTTCATTATTTTGGGGCGTGATACAAAGTATATATCTAATTTTTAAAACCTATGCTTTCAATCAAGCTCCTTAACATTGTGTAGTATATGATCCATTCCTTCTTCACTGATTTTTGATGCTACCTCTTGAGTCTGTTTCTGGACTTTCCATTTTGTTCCATTTTGTTTGCTGAAGGTATTAATTTCTATGACATACCAAACAATTTAAATTATTATCACTTTGTAATGTATTTTAATATATCATAGAGTTCTTTTATTTTTGCAGTTTTGCCTTAGCTATTTGTTTTTTCATGTACATTTTAGACTCAATTTGCATCATCTTATTCTCACCCCAAATACTGCTTTTTCATTTGTATTAAATTTATTGAAAGATCCAGGGAGATTGACATCTTTATAACATTTAACTCTTCCTTTCCCACACAATCCAGCACTTGTCTTATATATGTACTCTGCTCTTTAATTAAGTTTTGAAATTTTCTCCATAAAGTTTTTCTGTATTTTTGTAAGTTAATTTCTAGGTAAGTTATAATTTTTGTCCTAGGGTATACAGGGTCTTTTTCTCTGCATTGCTGATTTCTCAAGTAGGACGTGAGATTGTGATCAACCACTTGTAGATTTTACTCTCATATTGATTCCGTTCCCTGGGCTCTTAGTGTTGATGGCGCTACATCCTTTCCATGCAGATCAGATTTATCCAAGCCCATCTCATGGTTTGTTGGCAGGAAGTGAGGAATTTGGCAAGGAAGAACTCACCCTAGGGGAAGAAGGAATTGGGTGCATTGACAAGGCTTTGGAGATCACAGGAACATAGATGTGCAGAGTTCTGGCCAGAGGCAGTCTGGCACCAGGTTGAGTAATCAGTCAAACTTGGATTAAACCCTGCTTCACCACTAATCAGGAGTGTGACCTTGGGTTAATTACAGAGAATCCCTTTGTTCAATTTCCTTATCTACAAAATGAAGATAATGATAATACTAGCTAATATAATTTCTGTGAGGATGAGATAATGTATGCAGAATGTTTGGCTTTCCGCAAATGCTCGCTATGGACAAAGAGGAAAAAGAAGCACAGAATTCAAACATTTTGCTGGAGTTTCTCAAATGCTGACTCTCTGAGGGCCTGGTAAGGTAGACGGGAGAATGGCAGCCATGTCTCATACCATTTTGTTTGGGCTTGTGAAGCTGGCCTGTTTTCTCTGACACGCTTGACCTTAGGGCTACAGCATCCAAATGGCACTACTTGGCTCAATTTTATAGAATTGAAGGTAAAGAGGCTGGGCATGGTGGCTCACACTTGTAATCCCAGCACTGTGGGAGGCCGAGGCAGGTGGATCACCTAAGGGCAGGAGTTCAAGACCAGCCTGGCCAACATGGGAAAACCCTGTCTCTAATAAAAATACAAAAATTAGCTGAGTATGGTGGCATGTGCCTGTAGTCCCAGCCAGTCAGGAGGCTCAGGGAGGAGAATTGCTTGAACCCAGGAGGTGGAGGTTGCAGTGAGCCGAGATTGCACCACTGCACTCCAGCCTGAGTAACAGAGTGAGACTCTGTCTCAAATAATAATAATGATTTAAAAAAGAATCGAAGAGAAAGAGCTTTAAGTGTCTAACCAACTGCATCTGGGAGAAGAGCACGATTTTCCACTTTTTTTCCAATTAACTGTCCTTTTTAAAACCATTAAGATGTGCTTTGAGGAAATCCATAGTCTTGTTTAATAGAAATGCCCATTTCAATGGAGAAACATAACCACCTACGTACAAAGAGCTGCCTTACCTAATCCTCAACTCTTCTGAACTTTAATCCTTTTCCATTTTCTTCCTCACTTTAAGAGAGGGGGTTTTAAACTCCCAGAATCATCAAGTGGTGTACACAATTTGGGAAGTTTTTCCAAGCCCAGAAACGGAGTCATAGAAATGTAGAAATTGTCAAGCCCTGGCACATTCCTTCATGGTCGCTGAACTAGCAAACATCCAAAACAACATCACCCAAAATGAAAATAGCTCTCCTGATGTGTTCCCCTCCATTCTTTCTAGACCTCAGTCTTCCTCTTTCATGCCCATTGGCTGTAAACACAAGAGCTGCTGTTTATTTATCTGCTTCTCTAGTAGTGTGATGTTTATTTGCTGAGCACCTGCTGCATGCTGGGCATTGGGCTGGTACTGGAATATAGAAGGAACAGGGAAGATGAGGTGCAGTCCTGCTCTCATGGGGCTTACATTCTGCTACAGGAAAACAGAACATTTAAAAGGGAAGCAAATGTATAACCAGAAATATTGACAATGCTATGAAGGAAGTAACTTGGGGAGAATGCATGAAGGCTCTGAGGAGAAGAGACACTTCGGCTGAACATGGAAAAGCAGAAGGAGCCAATTATATCAGCAATGGGGGCTAAAAGGGATTTCAGGCAGGGAGGACGGTTTGACCAAACAACTTGGGGCACAAAATGGGACTGAACTGAAGCCAGCATGTGGGGAACCGCATGGAAAGAGGAGAATGGCAAAAGATGAGCTTGGAGGCTTTGGTCTTCATCCTAAAACTGAGAGGAGATCATCCAAAGACTGCAATCAGGAGAGTAAAGCAATCCATTTGTTTCTGAAAAGATCAGTTGTGGCGTAGAGGATGGGTTGGAAGAGTGAGTGTGGAAAACAGTGAGGCCAGCTAGTTAGAGGGGGTCATTGCTCAGAAGAGGGGATGCTGGCCTTGCCCAGGAGCCAGTGGGAAGTGAAGGACCTGGGGTGGGTTTTGGAGGTAGAGATATGGATTTTGGATGTTAGGGGAAGGAGCATGGAGTTGGGGGCTGAAACCTCGATTCTGTCCTTGGACTCCCAGTGGTCAGGTGGAGGGACCTGGGCTTCTCTCACTCCCTCTTGCACCTGGATTTCCTGTCTACCAAATGCAGGGCTGGGGATGCATGAGGCCTTCTCTACATGTCTTCAGTCCATCGCTGTCTGACTCCAGACCTGTTTCAACTGGGAAACTGAAGAGTCATCAATCACCTGTTGGGTATTGGCCTGGAGTATTTGTTCAGAGCTGGACTTCATTCACATCTGGGTTTCTCTTGGAAGTTACTACAACCCTTTTCCAAACTGTACAATTGAATGAGTTTCAAAAAATATGGGTAGATAGAACTTAAATTTTCTGTGACTAAAAAATTAAAATCTTGTTGATTTTACTCCGCTTGTCTATTTCTTAAAGAATTCACAAATGATTTAACATGCCTTCAATAAAGAGTATCCAAAGATATAAAACAAACCCCCAGCACAAACCCTTGCCATTCAGAAATATAGTAAACTCTATGGCAAAATATAGAAATGATGAGTTTTTTGTTTTTTTTATTATATCAACAATTAATATTAGTACCTATTGTACTCATTGTATGAATATTGGATTTTTCTTATTATTTGTATTTTGTCAATATATAGAGGACAGGGACATACAGTGAGTTTCTGCTGTAGCATTTTGGGCCAGTTCCTCCCATGGTGCCTGGAACCTAGCAGGAGCTCATTGGGTATTTGCTGAATGACTGGGTGGATTCTGACTTCTCTCCCCGTCCTGTGGAACGCTTGCTACAAACAAACTTGTATTGGGTACTAAGTGGGCCACTGGTAACTAGAAGTCCAAAAAGACTCGACCTAGTCAGTCAAAATCAAAGGAGATTATGAAATGAAATCTAATATTCTTCCCAATTTCCTCCTTACAACCAGGCTGAAACATCACATCCAAGGCAGACAGCACACTCATTTTTGAAGCCTGGCACTGTAACTTGGGCATTTCTGTTTTCCCAGCTTTACCATATGATAGGTGTGTCTTGTGTGCTTTGTGAGTGGATAGATAGATGGATGGATGGAGAAATAAACAGATGATTTTTGGGATGCTGCATGGATGGGTGGTAGATGTATGAATGGTGGATAGATAGACGCACTAATGGATGGAGGCATAGATGAATGTGTGCATGTGTGAGTGGTTGGATGTTTGTATGCATGGATGGATGGATGAATGGATGGGTGAATAGAAGGTCTATCCTTGCATGGATGGATGCATGCGTGGATGGATGGATGCATGGATGGATGGATGCTTGGATGGATGGAAGAGTGGATGAATGGATGGGTGGGTGAATGGATGAATAGAATTGCATGAACAGTCTTTCTGCAAGAGGCATTTTCTGGAACTTGTTGGCTTCCTCTAAGGCTTTTCAAATGTGGCAGGGTGAGCCACAGATAGAAAGAATGTGGTTTGCTAGATTCTAAGAAGTGTAGGATAGGAGACGAGGACTCAAACCAGAGGCCAGGGGCCAGCCAGTCAGTCTGCAAGTGGCATGTACTTTCAATGTTAGTTGTCAACCTTAAAAGTGAGGTTATGTTCCACAAAAATCCAGAGAGCTGCTCTCTCCTGGAAAATTTTTAAGCTCTGGCCTCACTGGGCCCACATTCCTGCCCAGAAACAAGTGGCTAAAGCTAAATGAAGGATGTTTCCTCTGGGTGTCTGTGGGCTGCCCACTTCCCCTCTATGGCCAGCACCTTCCCTCCCTCATTTTTTTATTCACAGCAGAATTAGTCCCCCGTGGAGTGGTGAGCTTGGGGTTAGAAGGCCCTGGGTCCAAGTCTTATCCCATCATGTTTCCTATGTGTCCTTAGGTGAATCATTTCCCCTCCTCTTCCTGGGCAAGTGGAAGAAAACAGGCAGCATTAGAATCAGATTTTGCCAAGGTGTATTTCTTCTGCTGGTTACCTGTGCTTGCTTTGCCACAAATTCTTCATCTGCAATGTGACAGCAATGACAATGGCATGCATTACGATTTTAAAGCGTGCTGAATTCTTTGTATATATTAGCTTACGAGTCATCCATGGAGGTTGTCAAGCTTATATCCCCACTTTATTTTACTTTGTTTGAGATACAGAGTCTTGCTCTGTCATTCAGGCTGGAGTGCAATGGCGTGATCTTGGCTCACTGCCACCTCCATCTTCCGGGTTCAAGCAATTCTCCTGCCTCAGCTTACTGAGGAGCTGGGATTACAGGCATGTGCCACCACACCCAGCTAATTTTTGTATTTTATAGAGACGGGATTTCACCATGTTGGCCAGACTGGTCTTGAACTTCTGACCTCAGGTGATCCACCCATCTTGGCCTCTTGAAGTGCTGGGATTACAGGACTGAGCCACCATGCCCAGTCTGTTATGTCCCCACTTTAAAAGGAAACTCAGGCTTCCCAAACTTCCTTCTCACTTAGCTAGAAAACAGCTAGGGAAACAGGCAGAGCCAGGATTTAGATTAAGTCTCATGTGCCCAGAGTCTCTGTGCTGCTTCCTGCACTGAGCAGAAAGCAGGGATCAGAATGTCTACCTTGGAGCAGCCCCCATGGCTGCTTATGGTACATTTGCTGGCAAACCTTGAGACAGGTTGCTTTGACCCCAGGGCCCTTTCTCTGTGGAACACTCCAATATAAAATCTCTGGAATGTGGTTCTTCCTCTCTCATCTGCACTCCAGTTGCTCTGCTGTTGGGCTGTCCCTTCCCACACAAAGGCCTGGGGAGTGCTCTGAGCAGCTTGTCAGAATGGAAGTCTGTGTCCGCAGCCTTGGGAGCCCCAGGGACTGGCCAGCATGTTGGATGCTGCCCAGCTTTAAAGTGCTTCCCAGCCAAACGTGTCCAGCTGACCACATTCCCAGGGGACAGTATTTCCCACGACCATACAGGGTCCAGGAGCAGCCTTGGCCACCAGCCTCCCTCTTACCCCTACTTCCCCCACCACAGTCCTCTGATCTGTGACCTGCTTCTCAAGAAGCAGTGGGGACGTGGGTCAGAACCCGGATTTGGGACTCAGTGAGATCTGGGTTTGCATCCAACAACTCTTTGACTTTAAGCAAATGCTTCTCTACTGGTCTGAACATCACCTTCTCCATCTGTAAGTTGGGTGTTTGGTAATATCCCTGAGGGGGTATCAATTAGGGTGCATTCAACAAGCCTGTCTGCCAAGCCACCCCAAAACTGCCTCTCCTCCAGAAAAGGCCCCTAAATTCACAGAGCCCCCTCACATGAGTGGTTACCTTGCCCTACAGACTGCAAGGTTACTGAACTGGTAAGCTCTCTTCTGGGCATGAAAGCCAGAATCCAGCCACCTAATGTGACTGTCAGGGCTGTAGCAACAGGACAATTGGGACACAGAGCCTCTCTTAATGGGGCTCTCTTCTGGTGAAGCAAAGGCGAGGCACATCAGAAAGAGCACCTGTGGCTTGAGGCAAAGCTCACGAAGACCAAGCAGATCATCTCTGAGCAGAAGTGGTGCAGAAAATGAAATGCACCTTAAATGCAGTTTAAAGGGAAGTAAAAACAAATAGCCCCCAAATACCATTGGTGTTATAGAAAAGGTCCATACATGGTGGTGATGGCGGAGGTGATGGCAGAGGTGACCTGTCTGGAGCAGCTGATGCCATGTTGCAGGCTGCAGTAGGGGAGGCATGGCCAGGACTGTGCATGCCAAGGAGCCAGTGGGAGCTGGGGAGGGGTGGGGGCTCTGCCCTCCCGGGCACAGTTGCAGCTTTGGACCCAGGCATCTCTGCATTTTCAGCAGACAGGGAAGTCCTTCTGCCCCCGCAGGCTCAGAAGCACCCACTTCTGTTGCCTGGCCTCTCCCTGCTCCCAGAGAAAAGTTGAGGCTGAGCCCAGGTGCTTTTGTGACCCAGCTGGGTATGCATGTGCTTAGGGCAGTGCTGACATGCCAGCCCCCTGCTGCCCTCAGCCCCCTCCAGGCTTTGGGTGCCAAGGGGCGGCCAAGAGGGAGGCTTAGGGCAACTCAGTGCAGGCCTGCAGGCACCCCTCTGCTTGAGCAGCTTGGGCACCATGGGCTCCGTGGATGGCAGATTGATGGTGGCAGAGGCAGACAGGCTCCTGGGTGGAAAGGGGTGGGTCCCTGGTGAAGACTCGAGGCTGGGCCACCAGTTTTGTGGACTGGAATGAGAACTTGTGGCACTTTTCTCAGACTCACCCATGGAGCAATCAGTATGTACTTCCTCCCTTCTGAAGCCCATAAAAGCCCAGACGCAGTCAGACTAGAAGAGACATTGAGATGACCTGCCTGTGGGGAGGAGCTACCCACTGTGGGTCTCCTTTCTGCTGAGAGCTGGACACTCGGGACACCCTGCCTGTGGAGAGGAGCTACCCACTGTGGGTTCCTCTCTGCTGACAGCTGGGCACTCATTGGGATAGCCGACCTGCAGAAAGGAGCTACCCACTGTGGGTCTCCTCTGAGCTGTTCTGCTGCTCAGTAAAGCACCTCTTTGTCTTGCTCACCCTCTACTCGTCCGCATACCTCATTCTTCCTGGAAGAAGGACAAGGACTTGGGTCCCACTGAACGGTGGGGGTGAAACAGCTGTTACACAAACAGGACTGAAACACGCCATTTGCTCACCATGTTGTGGGTGACGAGGAGGAGAGAAGAGAGAAGGAAAGAAGAGCTGTGCCCCTTCAGGAAGCCCAGACCTAGGAGCTCCCTGTGCCAGGGCTATGACACCCTCTTTAGGGCTCTGTGGTTCCTGGAACCTCCAAGCTTCTGAGCACTACCACGTTCCCCAGTGCTGGCAGTGGCAGCTGCTTGCAGTATGCCTGGTCCAGCCACAGCCTTGAAATAAACTGGTGCCTGTACCAGTGCCTGGAACTGCCTGTCCTGCCACAGCTGGTGTGCCTAGCTGTACACAGTGGTTGGACCCCACACTCACTCACACACACCTGTTGCTGCTCTGCCCCTGGCTCACCCTTTGCAGGCTTGGGATCCAGACTGGTAGTGCGAGCTGAGCACAGCCTGCCAGGGTGAGTGGGTGGAATGAGCACTGCAGACCCGAGCAAAACTTGGGCAAAGGCACCATTGGTCACAGAGGTTTCTGGCTGGAAAAGTGATACCCAAGGACAAGGATCCTGTGACAGTAGAAAAGTCCTTAAATTAAAAATAAACGAACCAATAACTAGACAAATAGATTACACAAGTTCCAGATCAGTTTACAGTTTGGAAATTGAAGTCTCCTAATTG
Organism: Cheracebus regulus; assembly: GCA_963574635.1. NCBI lineage: Eukaryota > Metazoa > Chordata > Mammalia > Primates > Pitheciidae > Cheracebus > Cheracebus regulus. The sequence goes on from CAUYQU010026219.1 coordinate 71,232, forward strand.
CCAAAGAAAAGGTAGGCTCATCCGGAAACAGGTCCTAGTCCTCACTACACTAAATGTTATTATTCTGGAGTATTTTATGGGACCGCCACGCCAAATGGTCTTAAAACTAAAGGCCACCAGCTTCTTTAGTTTGTTTTACATTAGTAGGTTGGATAAAAGAAAATTTCTTGAAATTCCTTGAGGATATCTTGCCCATCTGTTTCAAATCAATAGATAACATACATAACGAACATTAAAGTGCGGGCTTTTTGGGAAGAACTTCTCTTTGTCGACCTGTGCATTGGTCAGAATTCTCCATTAAAACAGAACCAGGATTGGCTGCAAGCTGGAGAAGCAGGAAGGCCAGTGGTGTGGCTCCAGTTCCAACTCGAAGGCCTGAGGACAGGGGCCCCAGTGGTGTAGCCCCAGTCTGAGTCCAAAGGCCAAAGGACCGGGATTCTAATTTCTGAGTGCAGGAGATGGTGGACGTCCCAGCTCAAGAGAGAGAGTGAATTTTCCTCTCCTCTACATTTTGCTTTACTCCAGCCCCGGATGGACTGGCTATTGCCTACCCGCTGGGGAAAGGGTGAATCTTTTTTTCTCAGTCTACAGATTCAGATGCTCATCTCTGAAATATCTTCCTGACACACCCAGAAATCATGTCTTACCAGCTGCCTGGGTATCCCTTAGCCTAGTCAAGTCGCCACATAAAATTAACCTGTGCCCATCTTCTGAGAATACTCTAAATGTTGTCAATTCAAATAATAATTAAGAAAACTCACACCATGGCAAATCTGACACGCCCTGAAATCCTACAGCTCAGCGAGGAAAGAAACTCAATAGGGGTTTCCTCAAATTTAACAGCGATCCTAAATATTACATTATATTGCTAGTAAAGAGCTGAGAATTTGAAAACGACTCCTGTAAACTATCAAAAATAAAAAGCAACTTTCCATCAACTGTGTTAGAGGATACTCTGAATTATCTTTATTTTCTTCTATAGTAAAGGCTATTACAAAATTGTCAAATGAAGAGGCAACGTGATAAAACCAAAAGTAGGAAAGAAGTATTACAGAGCTGTAATTAAGAAAAATTGTCGCTTTTCCCCACTACATTTTGTGGTACTGTTAACTTTTAAATATTGTGAAACATGTAGTGACTTCCTCTCTTGGTCTAAATAAATATTTCAAATTGTAAAAATAAATAAATAAATAAACCATGTTGCCATTACAGCCTGAAACTCCTCTAATCTCACCATCAAATTCATGAGTTTTCCCTCCACTATAAAAAGCATGAATTTTCTATGATTCTTAAGAAAATTCCACTGATGGCGATGAACGTCTTTTCCAGAATATTTCAGCCAATGCCATGTGGAGGGCTTGGTGGCATTCCTAATGTGACCTCAGGGGAACTGGCCAGCCTGCCCCCTGAAGCTGCCTCAAAGGAAGTCACAGGATGGGTATTGGTCCTGGCCCCTGCCTGTCAGTCTCCCTTGTGGGTAGGGCAAAGGGCAGATGCCTGCCCACTGGAGGAAGTCACTGATGGTCAGGGGGCCACCACTCTGGTACCTATCCAAAAGGGAGGTCCAGAACAACTCAGACTTTAAAAAGAAGGTTGAAACCACGTGAATAATTTCTGAGGGGTGATTAATGCTGCTCTGGGCAGGTAATTGTGATGATCAGCTTGATATGTCAACCTGTCGAGGCCATAGTCATGTTATTCAATCAGTCCCTCAGCTGAGCATTGTGGGGAAAGGTGTTCTAGTTGTGATTAAAGCTCATAATCGCTGACCTCAAGTAAAGGAGGTTGTTGTGGTTGACCTGGGTGGGCCTGATCAGTGGAAAGGCCTTGGAGCTGGCAGAGGCTCTGTGAAGAAGAAGAAATTTCTCCTGTGACAGCGGCCTGGGCCCATGCCTGTGAGTCACAGCCGTTCCTGACAGGACAGCCTGCCCCACAGACTTGGGACTTGTCTGGCCAGAACCTATGGTCACCTAAGCCAACTCCTTGGATAAATCCCTTAATATCTGCCTCCTACTGACTCTGTTTCTCTGGTCAAACCCTGACTGATACAGTAATAAGGGAACAATTTTAAAAATCCTTTAATCTGAAGTTTTCATCTGGTCACAGCCCCGGCCTTTCCCCTGCAAGCTCTCACCTCATCACCCTGGAGTCTGCCTGTGCTGGCCGCTTGGCCTGGACGTCCGCCACTGCCGACTGGCTCTGCCCCTAGTCAGCCCTCTCCTCACTCCGGCTGCAGAGTCACATTCCACCTGCTTGGAGGCTCCGGCCCCCCGATGGGCGGCTGAAGCAGCCCCTCCCCAGTCACTCGGCCACGCCTGTGTGCTTTCCGCACGGGCTTTGCTCTGCCTTGCCTGCTGCTTTTCGGTCAGTGCGTCTGCTTCCTGGTCCCTGCGCACTGCCCACTCCTGCCTTGGGCCTTGCCAGCATCCCCTGGGCCTTGTCTGTTCTGCTGCTGCTTTATCCAAGTTGCACATCCTGGAGTTTTGCTCAGTGTATGTTGTAGCGTCCATGAATGACTTGAAGGCTAGACAGCCAGGGGCTGGGGGGCCTGGGCCATTCCTGTCTATCTCAGTTCCTGCCTTTGCCCTGGATGACCTGGGTCTCAGGGAAAGAACTTCACCAAGACATGACCTGTCCTCCAGCTACAGAGGCTGCACCTGGGATTTGGGATTCTGAGACTTCTTGGAGGGGACACATGGCTATCTGGCTCCATTGCCCGGGCTTGGGAGCTCCAGGACAGCCCTGCTGTGGCTGCTGAGCCCCTGGTCTTCCTCCTGCTCCCACGGTTCCCGTGGAAAGTTTCTGATCTGCAGTGTGATGCCAATGGCTCTGAAACTGCAAAATGCACACGGCCACCGGCTCTGAGGGGGACATTCTGCTTCAGATTGAAACAATGGGCTGGACGTGGGAGGAGGGTGTCCAGCCCAGCCTGGGAGATATTCACTGCACTTGGATCTGGTTCTTGGCCATGGCTCAGGCTGGGCACACACTGAGTTCAGAGTCTGCAGAGAACTCAAGGCCAGGAGCCAACCCCTCGTCTAGCCTAGGCTAAGGTAAGGGATGTTTCTATTCCTTTACCCTGGAAGGGTCTTGAGAATTCCTTCCATCCTCACACCATGCCAACACCACACCTCCCCCAATAATAAACAGGACATGTGTGCATGTACATGACCCCATCTGGCCCCTGAGAACCTAGTTAGGGCATTACCATTCCCTTGGTATAGACAAGAAAACTGAGGCTCAGAGAGGTGGAAGTCCGTGCCTTGGTGTGGGCAGAAGGGATGGGAGCCCAGCTGTCCTGATTCTGTGGAGGCAGGAAGAAGGTTCTGTGAGCTGCAGGAGCACAGAGCACTCCCCACTCCTAGGAGGGAGGCTGGTGACCCCCTCACTTCATACATGGTGAGGGCTTTGTGGGAACATGCAGATGGCTCTGTTGGAGCCCGGCCTTTGGAGGGCTCAAGGGACTCATGCCAGAGGGGCAAAGGCAGCCTGGGTTGAAGAACTGAGGCTGCTCCTCCAAGAGACAGCCAATGCTGCCTGCATCCTGGGCAAGTGAGTCCCTTAAAGAAAGGGGCTTCTCTCCAGGACAATGGCCCACAGGGGCACAGCCAGTAGGAGAGGTCCTGCTCATCCCACAGAACTGTGCGTCCATCGGGGGAGCCTCTGCTGCACCCCAGGCAGTGCAGGGATGTCACACACGGGACTGATGAGGAACAGCCGTCTACCTCGCCTCCTTCCCGATCCCGCCTGGCCCCTGAGCCCGGGTGAGGAGGCTCTGTCGGGTGCTGGACAAAAGCTTGTGGGCAAAGAGAGGAGGGCCAGGTCACTTCCCTGCAAGTAGTCAGCCTGCCGCGGGCACCCGTCAGACAGCAGATTGTGCTGAATCAAGGAGCAAGTTTGGATTCTTACCCAGGACTGAGCTTTTTCCATTGCTGGACTGAGGCCGTTGTGACTCACACTGACCACAGGACCGTCTACTGCTAGAGAGTGGCTGGCAAAGTCATGGTCATTGCCTGAGTTCCCTTCTGGTCAGGGACAAGGCTCTCTCCCAGTGGACAAGTTTAAAGGGCCAGTGGATAACAAAAACCAGGTTGGCTTCCTGATCACATGGGTTGGCTCTCATGTGTCCAGTATGTTCCCCGCTCCACTGGCTGGGGGCTTGCCACAGGCAGGGCCACATGTGACCTTCCTGCCTTCACAGATCTGGGGCCTCACCCCGTCCATGGGGCATCACAGGCCTTCGAAAAGATGTATTGAAGGGCTGAAGAAATGTGATGGCCCCGCAAGCCCTTAGTTGTGGCCTATCTGGAAGTAAGGGAAGCCCTCACTGTGGGTCACGGAGCAGGGAGAAGAGCTGGACGTGAGGGCAGGAGTTGGGGTGGTGCCTCCCGCTTCTCTGGGTGCACACCCCTCCTGGAATGCTTTGGCAGCAGAGTATGAGATGCCACCAGCCCTGGAGCGTGGCACAGGCGTGGACAGGGGCCCACCCCAAAGGGAGTCCTGCCTGTTCCACTCCCGTCGCTGTCTCTGAAGTTGCTGGATGATAATTTCTTTCCACAATTTCCCCTCTTCTTTTTTCCCCCTCTTCCTTCCATATTTGATGAGCACCTACTATGTGCCAGGCCTTGCACTAGGTGTTGGGAAGCAGCCTGAGTGAATGTTTGTCCAGCCTCTTGGCAGGCACTACTCCAGGTGTTGTGTCTGAAGGTGAACAGGCAGCCACGGCTAGGAGTCAGCCATCAGAGCTGGTATTGGGGTGGACCCAGAGATTCACCCAGGCAGAAGGAGATCCTTGAGGAACAACAGACCATGGTGTGTCCCAGGGTTGGAAATTAGGCAGATGTGAGCAGAACCTGTTGAGCAAAGAGCTGAGTGGGAAGATTTGGGGTCACATCATGGAGGGCTCTGTGAGAGGTGTTTTGATTGTCTTCTACTTGTGAGAAGCCACTGAGGGCTCTGGTCAGGGACTGACAGCAGCAGGCAGGCCCATTCTCACATAGGGGTCTGTCCCAGGGCAGGCTTTCCACAGGAAGCCACCGAGCCACCCCTTTCATCTGCCTTGTCTGGGGCACCTCCTGGGGGGAGGATGCTGTCATCGTTTCCCTTTGGGGGTGGCCTGTGGAGGGGACCACCCGGCATGACCTCCCATTGACCCGTCTTTGCCCGAGTCCGTGGCTGTTGGGTTCTCTGAATGGCCGAGAGATGAATTCATCGGCCACCTCCTGCAGGGCCACTGTCTGAGCGTGTCTGCTGCTTAATCAAGGGACAAGGACGCTGTGTTCCGGGGCTGGGCTCGCCAACATCCTTGATGAGTAACTGGGACAATCAAGAAATGGAGAAGTGGTGACAATGCCACTATTGTGCGTTTGCTCCAGAGCCCAGAGCGCCAGGTCTGCGTGGCAGGCCGGGCTGGCAGCCACAGCTGCTGGCAAAAGCCCCTTCAGCCTCATCAGTCACCCAAGTAGGGGGCCCAGAGGAAGGTCCAGCTGCCCCCAGGGGCCACCACCTCCACAGACCCACCAGGGACTCACAAAGCAAACATCTCTTCTTGTCTAGACAACAAAGGCAGCTTTCTCCAACAGACACAGGCATATATGCACACTGGAGGGCTGTCGGATTCATTTGTTCATTCATTCATTTATTCCTTACTCACTCAGTATGCATCCAGTCACTTTGAGAATTTCACCCAGAGGATGAAAATGAGCAGTTAGTGCTTAACAGGCAATCATATTTTCCACATCAGGCTGAGAGTTTTCAGATCATTTTTCATCCTCACAACAGCCGTGTGTGGTGGGTTCTGTTAACCTTGGCTGCCCAGGGCCGGGGGGCTGAGTCTGAACGCCTCCTGACCTCTCTGGCTCGTGTGGTCTTGGGCCAACTCCTTCACCTCTGTGACACATGATATAGTGGGAGATTTTAGACACCTCTTCCCATTTTAATTTTCACAGATCTAGAGACAAAACTATGAAAGTATACCTAGAGAAGCTGTGTATAATTTAATAAATTTGATCCTATCGATGGGTGAAGATGACATCACCCACATGGGTGATACTACCTAGATTTTCATCAACCATAAAAAGATAAATAAATTATGTGTTCTTCACGTACCAGAACACAATGCAGCCACTTGTGAAAGTTAGCACATGTAGCCACATGTGGCAGCATGGGGGAATCTCGCCTGTGTGGGGTAGAGCAAGAGCACCAGACACAAAAGCATTTGCGTTTTAGGGTTCTGTTTGTGTAAAGTTCAAAAACAGGCAAAACTAATCTACGCTGTTAGAATTCATGATAATGATTATCCCCGCATGGGGTATAGAGGACTTCTAGAAGGGGATCCAACAGGTTTTCTGAGGAGATGGTGACATTTTGTTCCTACATCTATGCACCAGTTATAAGGGTATGTTTATTGCATAAAGATTCATTGAGCTGACGTTTATGATTTGAGGAAAGTTTTGTAACTATGTTAATCTTTGATAAGAAGTATGCTAAAAATGTAAGATTTTTAAATAAAATAAAACACAACCAACCAAGCTAAAAAATTATGTCCTAAACAACTATTGGGCCAAAAAGAAACATCATAAAAGACCTGGAAAATACTATTCTTCCAAGAATTTGTCCTATGTAACTAATCACTGCCATGTGCAAACATTCATCAGAGAACTTTTATTGTAGAGTGACTGTGAATATTCAGAATATGAAACTGACTATTCCCCAAGTGTTTAAAGGAGATTGGGAGTATATCATAGCACAACTAGACAATCAAATATTATACAATTATCAAAATTATATTGTAGAGAAAAATATTTGATGATGTGGAAAGGTTGGTAATGTATTATTAAATGGTTATGATAGGTTTTTTGTAAAGTGTGTACGTCCTTATTGTACAGGGAAAAATAACTGAATAGAAATACACCAAAATATTAGCAGCTATTCTCTCTGATAACAGAATCGCAGGTTACAAGATGATTTTGTATTCTTATTTACATTTTCCAAATGCTCATCTGTGAATACATATTACTATTGTATTCTCCAAAATGTTTATTTGAAACAAGATAACTCTATTATTTCTCTAGCATTTAGCATGTCCCCAGTACAGTATAAATTTCTAGTTGACATTTCTTGAAGGAGTGAGCGATTGGTCTTTAGGGTAACACCTAGAATGTTGAGAAGGAAGACAGGAGTGACTGAGATATTTACCATGTCTGAGTGGATGACGGACATTTCTTCCTACACCAAGCCCATCTTCCAGTCACTTCCTGTGATTACTCTGTCCTAGCTGAGACTGTTAGGGTGGGGTTTGGGGTGGGGGAAGACCGTTTCCATTCGCCACAGCCGTTGACCCGAGCCCCTCAACTTTTCTGGTTCATGAAATCATTCAGGGCAAATGGCGCCTCTCTGTGCTGTGGGTGAATGCACCCAATTAGTCACCTGGGAAAGGTAAACCACAGGAGAAGTCATCAATCATTCTTCAAACAGTAACTTCCTTTTAAGTTGCATCAAAAGAGGTTATACTAGCTGTGCAATTGTCCACAGATGAGGAAGGAACTTGCAGAGGAAGGGGAGCTCCTCTCCCTCCCTCTCCTCTGCATCCTCCCTCCCCTCTCCTCTTTCTCCTCTCTCTTTCTTTCCCTTTTAGCAAACTGCTTGTGTCCCCTGCTCTGAGTGGGGCTGGACCTACAGGGGTGAGCAGCGTCTTCTCAGCCTTATGTACTGCACTCACAAGGGCCAGTTATCTCACTGCCAGGGGCTGTCTGCTTTGCAGTCAGGATTAATGGCAGGGCCTTTCCTTGGCCTGGAACATTCTTTTTCCATCGCCATGCCCTAACCTCTGCTCTCACCTGGGCAGCTCTTTCTCACTCTTCCTTCAGAAAAGGGGCCCCTGAAAGACAACCCTCTCCAGCACAGTCATTTCTATACCTCATAAGTTCAGCAGTAATATTCCAAAAATATCCATTGAGCACTTCTTCTGTGCCAGGCCCACATGAGACATAAGAAATCATTTTGTGGCTGGGGCTGGGGCTCACTCCTATAATCCCAGCACTTTGGGTGGCTGAGGCGGGTGGATCGTTTGAGGCCAAGAGTACAAGACCAGCCTGGCCAACATGGGAAACCACGTCTCTACTAACAGCAACAACAACAACAACAGTTAGCTGGGTGTGGTGGTGTGCACCTGTAGTCCAGCTGTTTGGGAGGCTAAGGCACGAGAATCCCTTGAACCTGGGAGGTGGAGGTTGCAGTGAGCTTAGAGCACACCACTGCACTCCAGCCTGGGCAACAGAGTGAGACTGTCTCAAGAAAAAAAAGAAAAGAAATAATTGCTTTTTTCCGCATTTGCTGCCCCCAAGGAAAGTTTCTTTACCCTCAGCACCTCTAACAGCTGCTCTTGGCATATGCAGAGCTTCTTGCTTGCGGAGTAAGGGCACAGTTTTTATTGAGTGTCTACTATGTTCTTTTCCTATGATTCACTGAAACTTATTCATTGACAGCCACTGCGGACAATCTCTGTTTCTGTTGAAAAGTTGTCAATTTTCTCCAACAAGGGGGTCTGAGACTTCTCTCTTCCTCTCCCTTCCTCCTTCAGCTCAGCTCCATCTTCCCACAGAGTTGCATTTTTCAACTCGATTAAAAGATGCCATTTTCACCTTCGATCAAGGCTAAAAAATACAGTTGAGATTTCTGGTGGCAACAATCAATATTGTAATAAAATTACACCTAATTTACTCAGTTCTGCAGGTGCAACAGGGTTCATTTATCTGAGGGGAGCTTTTTAAAGTTTCAAAATGAGAAAGACGTATTTTGCTCATGAAATTTTTATGCTTAGCCTTCACTAACTGAGCTATTAATTGCCAAGACCTCCAAGGTCTAACCCACTTAGGAATCGATGCAAGAGAATGTGAGTGTCTCAGACGTTCCCAAATTTTCTAGTCATGCGACTAGAGCACGGGTGGCAGGCAAGGTGGCCCCAAATGCCTGATAGTTTATCTGGACTACATTGGGATGAAAATTACTCTGATTTCCATGGCAACCCTATTATTGTTTAAAAAGTGGAAAAGAATGCTTATAGGGAGAACTGAAACAGGAAGACAAGGGGTTTCCCAGTGAAGCAAACACCAATCACAGGATGGAAACGATGCAACTTTCATGCCACAGAAAGCGGCTGCTGAGACATGCAGCCCCAGTCCATTTTCTGCCCACGGTATTTGAACCCAGCGGGTCAGCTGGGGGCTTTCATTTGCCTTCACATAATTAATACAACTGCAGCAGGTTGCCTGCTCCAAATGGCAGAACATGCAGAGTGGGAGGCCCATCTTGAAGGACCCGGGTCCAGAAAGTTCCTGCCCAATATGCATCCTGGGAAGGAAATGGCCGTTTTCCTCCTGGAGACAGACAGGTTGTCCACCCCACAGTCTTCCAGGCAGTGCCACCCGCTGAGCGGCTCTCGTTTGCCTCTCTGTCATCATCCAGCCACCTCTACCCCCAGCCAGTGCTGTTAATTTGAGTGCATGACGGTGAGCTTGGGATGGCTAAACATGTGGTCCTTGGATCCCTTGGCCTAGGCTGGCATCTGTGCCCTACTGCCTGTAGCTGTGTGGTCTTGGAGATGTTAACAAACCTCTCTGTTCCTTTGGTTCTTTGTCTATAAAATGGTGGTGGTGATGGTAGCAACACCTGGGTTTAATCCAGAATTAAATATGAAAATCTGAATAAGGCCATTACAGCAAGGTGCTGGGTGGGGGCTGGGGATGGGAAATGTCGCCTCCACTATTATTGAGGCACAGGTCAATCGCCACCCTCCTCCTTCCCCCGCCACTGCCTGGATTCCAGCTGCCGTCCTGCTCCAGGGGTCTCAGCTTCCCAGGCGGCTCCCACTTTCTCCCCTGCCCCACAGCCAGTTCTGCTTATTTCAGCCAGAGCAAGCATTTCCAAGACGGCATAAAAATGTCCACAAACTGCGTGTCTTAAAACAACAGACATATGTCCTCTCACAGCTCTGGAGGCCAGCATCTGAGGTGAAGGTGTGGGCAGCGCCAATCCCCCTTCCGAAGCTCCTGGGACAGGCGCTTTCTGGCCTCTTGTGGCTGCCGGCCTGGTCTGACAGCGTATCACCCCACTCGCTGCTCTCATCGTTACGAGGCCTCCCCTTCTCTGAGTGTCTCTCCTCTTCTGTCTCTTACAAGGACACTCACCATTGGATTCAGCCCCCACCTGGAAGTTCAGGATGATCTCATCTGGAGATCCTTAATATAATTTTATCTGCAAACACCGTTTCCAGGTAAGGTCACAGTCACAGGTCCTGAAGGCTGGGACTTGGACGTCTCTTTGGAAGGACACGACTTAGCCACCTAAGGGTGTGCATTGGGTCTTCCACCTTCAGGGGCCTTCTTTTGCCCTTGGCCTGCAAGGCCTCTGCCATTTCCCCTGCCCCGTGCCCTGCCTCAGTGACCTTCTGTTACCTCTCCAAATGCATCACCCTCCGCTCACCCGGGAAGCCTTGCACTGGCTGGCCCTCGAGAACAGCCTCCCTGTCTCTGCTGTAGCTCATTCTTGCTCCTCCTTCAAAGGCCACCTCCTCAGGGGCCCGGCCCTCCTTTCCAGGTGGGTCCCAAACGGCCACCCACCGCTCTCTACAACTGTGCCTACCCCTGCACCTCTCTCTCGTCTCCACCTGCTCATGGCCTTCAGCAAATACTCATTCTGGTAAGTGTCCTTAACTCCTCATGTGTCTGGTCTCAGCCCAGGATGCTATAGGAGCAGACCCCTTCCGCCCGTTTCATGTCCTCAGCACTGAGTTCTGAACCTGGCACACAGTAAGGACTCAATGAAGATTTTTGACTACATGAAAGAATTTCAGAAACACCGCAGCGTCAGGGAGCCCAGTTCCCTGCACAGAGACAGGAGACAGAAAGGGAGTCCCAGATCTGGAAAGCGGGTCTGTTTAGATGCACCCAGAGCCAGGCCCTAAACCCTCGTCCTGAGCTCGAGTGGCACAGGAGGCTGACCTGGCAGTGGGGGTAGTGCTTCCTGGTGGGAGTTGCGTCTGGCTTGGTGAGAGGCTGAGTTCCTAGCTTGGGATTCTGCATTCAGACCGAGGACTGGGGGCCATGCTGTGGCCACAATTTAAGAGAAAAGGAGAGAGTCGCCAGGGGATTCTGGGCTTCTGGCAGGAGGAGAAGCTCAGCCATCCGGGAGAAGGTCAAGGGACCCTGAGCAGACACCGACTGAATTCCCCGCCAGGCCCCTGCCCCTGATGTAAGGATACCCACCCCAAGCAGGCAAGCCAGAAACACAGCTGAAGGGAGGGACGTCTGACGGCCACAGACTCCCAGGGAAGCGAGGGGAGGAAGGCAACTATCGGCTGTGCTCCCGACCACTGTCTCCATGCTGGGGCAGCTGGATTTCCAGCAGAACCACCTTCAGCCGTGCAAGCTCCGTTTGTGCCCTCCCCCTAGCCCATGCCTGCAGTCCTGCCTGGCCTTGAAGAATGAACTTGAAAGGCTGGTGTTCGGCTGCTCCCTGTTAGGTGCTGCTGCAGCTGATGTCAGGTGTGAACTTGGTTATCTCGCAACAGCCCTGAGGCTAGTGAGGCACCACCAGCACCTCCAGTTTGTAGATGGGGCAACTGAGGCACAGAGAGGGAAAGGTCATGTCCAAGGTCATGGGGCTGGTTGAAGTAGAGCTGAGCAGTTGGCTGCAGCTGTTCTGGGAGCCTGTGTGGCACAGGATGGACTCTGAGCCAACCCCCTTGCCACTGGCTCCAGGCTGGCGGTCCAGCTGCTACAGTTTCCCGTGCGAGCAGAACGCTGGTCTGGGTTCCACACCAGGATGGGAGGCACCTCACAAAGTCCCATGGTCTCCTGCCCTGTGGTCCTTGCTGGCTTCATTTTCTTATTCTCTGATCAGTCCCCTGGTGGGGAGCAGGCATGGTGTGTGACCTGACAAGGCAATGCCTGGCCACCCATGCCGCTGAACTTGTTAATAATTGTCCTAGGAGAAAAGTGACCACAGGGGCCAAGCCAGGTTAAGCCCTGCAGGTCAGAACAGGACACCAATTCTGTCCGGCATTGAGAAGTCACTGAAGGTTTTAAGCAAGGAGTAAAACGATCTAATTTCTCCATGGCTTAAGGCTGCAAGATTTAACAAGTAAAAATACAAGGTGCCCAGTTAAATCTGAGTTTCAAATAAATAACTGTTTAGCATATGTATATAATGAATATTGCTTGGGACATAGCTATGCTGAAAAATATTCACTGTTGATCCAAAATTCACATTTAATGGGGTGTCTTGTGTTTCATCTGGCAGTCCCATCCTGGCTGCTATATGGAGAAGGAGTCAGAGTGGCACAAGGTCAGAGGAGGCCAGGACACAACAAAGAGGCTGGGATATGGCCCAGGGGACAGGATGGTGGCTCAGATGAGGCGGTGACAGCACAGATAGAGAGAAGTGGATAGACGGGAGGAGTGTCTTAATAACAGCTCACATTTGGAGTGCTTGATGTATATTACCTCATTTACTCCTTATAATAATGGTATAAGATTGGTGCAGATACTGTACCCATTACCCAGATGAGAAAATGGAGGCACAGAGAAGTTTAGTAATTTGCCAGTTTATGGGAGAACCAGGATCAACCCAGGTCCTGAGCGTCCATTCATAAGCCTTCTAAGATGCTGTTTATCTGGACTGAGTCTCACAAGATCCTAGTCCCCAAACTGCCAGCTGTGTTCGAAGACCTCAGCTGGGTGGAGAATGATATGTGAAGAGACTGGAGCTGTGAGATGGGTGAGGGTCCCTGATGTAGAAACCAAGGTATGCTCTGAGACAGGGGCAGTGGGTTGTGGAGGGGCTGCTCCATGTTAGAGAGATTGGGGGACCGACAGTGTAACAGCGAAGCGGCAAAAGAGTGAACATAACCACCTCCATTTTTGCTTAAGGGGCCTTTACTCATTTCCGCACGGAGGCTGGGATAATTTTAGAGCGCTGGGATAACATGCAAAACCAGCAATCATGAAATTTTTAAAACTAACTCTAGAATTAAAGGGAAAGTATGTAAACAACTATGTTTTTAAACATAGATTTATGGGAGCATTGTGACCTGACCAAAGAGAAAGCAGTTTCCAACCTCCCTGGACCCACACTGGAGCCAGCGTCTCTGGTCATCTGTTACCTCTTGATCCTCATCCCCCCCTCCTCCCCGTACCGAACATAAAAAGAGCCTAAAGTTTGTATGGACTTAATTCAAAATGATATTAATCCTTCAGGAGGTTAGTCCTTTGTCTTCTCGGATGGCTGACTCTCCCAGTAAACCTGCTTTTCTTCCCACCAACTCTTGTCTCTTGAGTTTTGGCTTTTGCGTGGCAAGCAGCAGAACCTGGGTTCAGATACAGTAGGAAGTGTCCTCCAGAACTCAGCAGGCACGCAGGCGCTGTGGCCTGCACGGTCTCCACTCTCCTTTCTTCTAGTTAAAATCTCCCATTTCCATAGGGAACCGCCTCTCCCTTCATTCTGTCTGCATGTTTTGGGAAGCAGCTCTAACCCAAGCTTCAGGGGTACCCACGCCAGATGTGGCGGTCAGCCTTCCCACTACTCTGCCTGGTGGATGGTTTGCATGACCCAGCCTAGCATCTGTCCCATGGGAGTGAGTGTGGACATCGGTGGTCAGTGGGGAGAGAGGATCTCTTTCCATCCGCACTGCTGAGGTGGTGAGGGGCGGCATGCTGCTCCTCTTCTGATGCACAATAGCTGTTTCGTCCCCAGGAAGCAGTCTGGCTCCTCCATTCCTAAATATCACCAAGCAAAGTAGGATTTTGTTTGATCTCTATATAGTCAAAGGCCCATGGAAATGTGTTTTCCTTTTTCTTTTCAAACTAGAGAGGTCTGGGTCTCTAATGCCAAATTCAGGTCTTTGCCAATAAAAAGAATCTAAGAAAATTTGAAAATAGCATTTAGTGTAGATTGTAACTCAAAATCTTAGAGCAGCACTACAGAGCAAAGTCATCAGGTCTCCCCTGCGTGCGGCCGTGGTCATGAGTAGTGGGTCAGGTCTCCCCTGCGTGTGGCCGTAGTCATGAGTTGTGGGTCGGGTCTCCCCTGCAGGCCGGCCGTGGTCATGAGTAGTGGGCCAGGTCTCCCCTGCGTGCAGCTGTGGTCATGAGTAGTGGGCCAGATCTCCCCTGCGTGCAGCTGTGGTCATGAGTAGTGGGTCAGGTCTCCCCTGCGTGCTGGCCGTGGTCATGAGTAGTGGGCCAGGTCTCCCCTGTGTGCAGCTGTGATCATGAGTTGTGGGTCAGGTCTCCCCTGCGTGCTGGCCGTGGTCATGAGTAGTGGGCTGGGTCTCCCCTGCGTGCCGGCTGTGGTCATGAGTAGTGGGTCAGGTATCCCCTGCATGGAGCCGTGATCATGAGCAGTGGGCCACTTTCTCCACATACTTCGGGTCCTGCTCTGACACTGGGGCCTTTAGAAGACCCCTGCCCTCACCCAGTGAAAGCCCCAGGACACCTGATAAACTGGTTCTTGTTTCTCTTTTAACCAAGAACTAGCCTAGACTTCTGATGGGCCATTTGCAGTCAGTAGACAGGTCCAAGCTCTCAGAGGGAGGACTCAGTTCCACCATTTTTGCATCCCTTTAGAGAGGAACAAACCTTTAGCAAGCTTATTAGTCTGCCTGGGCTGCCATAACAAAATATGCCAGACTAGGTGGCTTAAACAACGGTGATGTATTTCTCATAGTCTTGGAATCTAGAAGTCTGAGATCAAGAGGTCTCTAGGTTTGACATCTTCGGAGGCCTCTCTCCTGGGCCTGTGGATGGCCATTCCTCCCCGTGTCCTCATATGGCTTCTCTGTGTCCTTCCCTGTTCCCTCTTCCTCTTCTTACAAGGATTCCGGCCACACTGGATTAGGGCCCACCCTTATGAAGTTATTTAACTTTAATCATCTCTTTAAAGGCCCTACCTCCAAATACAGTCACATTCTGAGATGTGGGTTAGGACTTTAACATACAGATTCCGAGGGGACAGAATCCAGCCCATAACAGAGAATGCCAATGGCATGTAGGTCCTTGTGCTTAATGGACATAGCAGGGGTGGCTGGGGTGCACAGGACAATCAAGGCAACAGCCCCTGTCTGCTGAGAGCTCTTGCTCTAGAAAGTTCTTGAACAAGCATATCGTATTGTCATTACTGAGTTTCTCCGATAGATTCCTTTGAAGCTGGGTGTGCTGTGAGGTCTGGAAATTTACAAGGAAGAGAGAAATTCATAACCTGAGTTGTGGTGTGGGGTCTCCTGGGGAGCACGGGCATGCGTTGATGTGAGATAGCAATTTGGATGGGTACCTCTGAGAACTCTCTTCCTTATACCCACAGGGGAGGCCCCATGAGCCACAACTGTACCATGACCTCACCCCTCCTTGGCCACAGCTGATTGGATCAGAGCTGTGCCCTGATCCAAACTGGACCATTCATGTTCTTTCTCAGAAGAATTTAGACCTGGTAGGCATGTAGTTCTCCATGGGCTCTGTTGGGGGCTTGAAATCAGGAAGTCTCCTGAAGCCAGTGCACAGGGGAAGCAGGGCCAAGGAAGGGAGTCTACAGAGAGAGAGAATGAGGCTGGCTTGGGAAGGGTGGCAGAGACGAGGGGCACCAGACAACAAATGTCCTCCTGTGATAAGAACCACCTGCAGGTGCTTGTTACAAACACAAATCTGCCCCTTCTCTAGGTGACATGTGGCCATGTATCCCCTCCCCAGGGTCCCTGTCCCTCTCTGGTGGCATCTGGTGGCAGGCAGCCTGCCAGGTGGCATGGTGGACAGATAGCCAGGAACTGGCACTTTGGTCCCGTTCCTACAGACACACATGGATTCCAGGAGTACTTTCGTCAGAGTTCCTGGGGTATTGTAGTGGCTGTGGGAATGAGCCCAGCAGAGAAGGAGGAGAGGAAACAGTCTTTGTCCCCCTCAACTCCTCTTGCCCCAAACCTTCCTCTTGTATTTTTCCCTTTAAGACCACCAAGCCACAAGCCAGATCAGCCTTTCCTGTTCAGAGAGCTTCCCAGGTGCCTCTCAGCAGGTCCCAGGAGCATGCCAGGCCTGCTCAGAACACTCGCCCGTGACATCCCTCTGCTTGGTCTGTCTTTCCCTGCTAGACACTAGACAGTGAGCACCTGGAGGTTCAGAGCAAGGTGACCTGTTTGCAGCTGTGTTCCCAAGCGCCAAAAACTGCCTGGGCAAGCTGTGGACTTATCAAAGGAAGGACAGTGGCAGAAACTCCCAGGAGTGACATTATTCCTTTCATGCTTGTGACAGCTTAATTTCTCTTAAGTGGAACAGACTCTAGGCACCGTGAATCCTGCACAAAATCCTTCTCTTGTTGCTCCCAGGAGCTCACAGTCCTGCCGAGTGGTCCTTGGGGAGGATTCTTCCTGAACTCACTAACCTGTTGTGGGTGGAGCCTTGTCTTCAGCTGCTCTGATGATGACTTGGTCCTCAGACACTTTCTTCAAAGAGTCTCCCTGGAGGAGTTCACAAGGAATGATCCATCCATCTGTCTAGCTGGCTATATATTACTAGTCCAGATTTGGGATTGGGCTCATTCCTGTAACCCCAGCACTTTGGGAGGCTGAGGTGGGAGGATCCCTTAAGACCAGGAGTTCAAGACCAGCCTGGACAACATAGAAAGACTCCATCTGTATATAATTTTTTTTTTAATTAGCCAGGCATGGTGGTGCATGCCTGTGGTCTCAGCTATTCAGGAGGCTGAGACGGGAGGGGTGCTTGAGTCCAGGAAGTTGAGGCTACAGTGAGCTATGATTGTGCCACTACACTCCAGCCTGGGCAATAGAATGAGACCCTGCTACTAAAAAAGAAAAGAAAAGAAAAGAAAGGATTTGGATATCACATCTAATTTCTCTAACTGTGACTTAGAGACTGCTGAGCCAGTGGGTCTTCTGTAATTAGGATCAGGGCAGGAAAGTGGCCACAGCCATCACCCTGGCACCCCTCTCTCCCGTGAACACAGGCTGATGAGGTGTTTCTGTTTCCCTTGAGTCCCCTGTGTTGGAGCATTTCTCCCACCTTCCCTTGCTGCTTTTATCTGTGATTGCTGGTGTGAGTGTTGGGTCATATTCAAAGAACAACCAGCTGAGGGTCAAAAGCATTGAAAAGGAAGTAATCTTTGCCGATATCTCAAAAACACTCAAGGAGATTCTATTCCTCATGTGCATTGAAGCTCCTCCCATCCTCTGTCCCAGGGTTCTCAGCCCTGGCCTCACAGCACAGGATCACCTGGGAAGTTCCAGGCCCCACCCAGGCAGATGAGGTGGGAGTCTCTGGGGTAGGGCCCAGGGGGCTTGTGTGGGAGCCCTTGCACCCGGGTGATTCCAGCACCCAGCCAGTCGTGAGCACCTCCGTGATCTGCTGAGCCCATCTGTTCTCCTGACCCCCCAACCCTTGCATTTGTCTTCATTCCCTTTCACTTCTACTTCTCCCCACCTCCTGCTCGCTAGTTATCCTATTTTTGGAACGACAGCCAGAAACAAGATGGCAAAGTCAGAGTTCTTGATAGGCAGAAGGAAAGGTAGAAGATATAAATTTGTCTGTTCATTTTGGGGGGCACACATTGTTCAACCAACATGCTCTCAGGCTCATTACACGCCAGGCACTGTAGGGTCTGGGGAACCAAAGCTACTGAAGGAAAAGGGAAAGGAAAGGGCTTGTGGTTTAGGATGAACAGGTAGAGGCAGTTATGGCAAAAGTGATACAGAACATAAAAATGACGGCCAGTACTATTAATCCCTGGGGGACAGCCATGTGCTCGCCTCTGTCCTAACTCAGTGACAATCCTCACAACAGTAGGACTAGGTAGAGAGACTGATGTTAATTCCCATTTTATAGGTGATGAAATCAAAGAACAGAGAAGTTACTCTATGTTCAAGGTCACACAGCTGGCAAGAGCTGAGATTCCAATCAGGGACATCTAGGTTCCAGAGTCTGGCCCTTATGCATGGTGTTACCCTCAATAAAGGCTGTAGAACAGCAGAGATGGGTTATAAACCAGTCTGAGAAGGCACATTAGCGCACCAGGGGAGGCTTCCTGGAGGAGGTGCTGCCTGAGCTGAGTCGAGGGGCTGGATGTTCCATAAAGCTTCCTCTGTGCTTGTCACCTCTACCTTCTAGGCTGTGCCTGGATAAGGCAGGGCACGTGAGGCAGGGGGAAGGAAGGTGGGCATGTGACACACAGTGATGTGCCTTGGTTGACTTGAACAAGGGAAGGGGACATAAAAAACCAAATTCACACGCAAATTTGCTAGCACATGCAACTTCAAAGTTGAGCAGTTTGGTGGCCTTCAGGCACAGTTGTATCTAAGGCCTTATTGAACAACAGTAGGACTTATTTTTTTCTTGACACCTCTTGGCTCTCCTTTTTTCTAGTTGGCTTCATGATCAGGCAGGCTGAGTTACAAGTGATAGCAGGGATGGTCTCCAGCAGCCTGAGCTTCCATTACCTTCATAGCTAAGGAGCCGAGAGAAAAAGGTCATGGTCACTTCTCACACAGAAGCCATTTTGTTTCTCCAAAGGACACTGATTGGCCCTGCTTAGGTCATGTGACTGCTCCTTGGCCTATCTTGCTGTCCCAGGGCATGGACTACTCTGGCTGGCTTGAGTCACATGCCCAATACTGCAAAGGTGTCAGGGCCATGTGCTGGCAAACACCTCCAGGTGGGGAAGGGCTTCCCTAAGAGGAAAAGACAGCAGGGAGTCCTCAGAGCCCAGGCCATCCAAGAGGCAGTGATTCCCTCTTCCTGTGTTGCAGATGCCCACCTGCATGTGGAAATGCTCCTCTGTCCCTCATCTTCTGAAGGGGCCAGGTGCCTGCCTGCCAGGCCCACACTCTTCTTGCCCCCTCCAGCCTCAGCCTGGAGTGTCCAGCATGGGTACAGTCAGGAGGAGGAACAGGAAAAAGAACACAGACAAGCTGTACATGTATGCACATCTAAAACCAAACACAAGCAATCCCCAATTGATTCTGGAAAGTCACTGGAACTGCTGGAAAAAGAAAGCAGGGTGATGGGACCCTTGAAAATAGATGGAATTAATTGACTGTGGAACTGAGCACCATGAAATTAAAAATAATTTAATTTGAAGCTCATATGGTGAGCTTTCTACTTAGCACGGGAGTTCAATCTGATAGGTGGGATCTCCACTGAACAGAGGATGTGTCAGGAGGGGGACAGGCTGGACGCTCGTGGCTCAGCCAGGTACCTGGGAGCTCAGTGATCGGTTAGGGTGGGAGCTGATTGGCCCCGTTTCCATGGAGAGAGACCTGCTGGGATGAAGGGGAAGAGGCTGAGTGAAGGCAGCATCAGCCAACGTGTGGCATACCTACCATTGGCAAGATGATTTTAGTAACCATTTAATCACACAAGCAATTTTTTAAAATTAATAATGATGTGTTTATTTTTACAGCACCTTCTGTTTTTGTTTTTCCCATCCGCAACTGTGATATAAGGTTTTCTTTTAAAATCAATTTGCTTTTGAGAAAATCGTGAGTTGATTTAAAGAATAATTCTAAGTAAATTATTAGTGCCATGGGCAAAAGTCATGAAGGTGGATCCTGCACGACTGGAGTTTGGAAAATACCAGCTGGGTGCACTGGGATTTGGAGCAGGGGAAGGACCAGAACTTTGGTGTTGGGCCAGCTGGGCCAGGGTCTCGGTCTAGTGTCCTTGGTATTTGCACACCAACCATGAGTGGAAGCATGCAAAGTTCCCTGGAGACCAGTTATCATGCCCAGAGACAAGCACTGAGCTTCCCGGGTGTGATTTTCTAATTATTCTTCTGTGCACCTATTAGAAAAAGGACTGCTGTCCCTGATGACATGCCATTTTGAATCATGCTTTTTGAAACTTAATATTTCATAACAGTCACCACATGCCATCAGGCCATCTTGTTCAACACAATTATCAGCGATCGCTTGCTGCTCCCCCTTATGATGGCCCCGTCATATGCTTAACTTTTGGAAGGCTGTCTCTCATTTTTCATTATTACAAACAGCAGTGTGTCAAGCTCTCCTGTAGCTGGACCTGGGCTCTTTTGCCTGATGATTTCCTGAGGAGACTTTCCCTAGAAAGGACACGGCTGGAAGCTCCTGTTTAAGGTGGGGAGGAGCGATCACTGCTGCTCATCTTCTCAGGGGTCTCTGCCCCAGTGAACAGGAAAAGCCTCTCTCCCCACCCCAGCTGTCCTGGTTGCAGCCCCAAGCAGCCTACCTCCCCCCGTGGGAGGCCATTCAGCTCCCAGACCTGTCTAGACAGCTAGTGTGCCAGCCACAGCCAGGCCTGAGCCGCTGTGTGTGTGTGCATGTATGTGTGTGTGTGTGTGTGTGAGTGTGTGTGTTTCTGCGTGTATGTATGTCTCTGTGTGTGTGTGTGTGTGTGTGTGTGTGTGTGTGTGTGTGTGTGGTGTTTGTTAATTACCCTGGAATGTCTGCTCCAGCCGCCACTGTGGAAATGTAGGTCATCCTGGCGAGGCAGGCAGCCACGATTAGGGGGTCAGGCCAGCCGCTGGCGCACACACCGTATCGAGGTCACGGCCGTCTGGGAGCCAGTGGAACGGGGCCCAGGCACATGAGAAGCAGACAGGCCAGGTTCTTTCTGCGGCTGTTAGTACATTTCATAGCATGGCTCACAGCCTAAGGCAGGCGGCTTTCCTGTCACAGAGATAAGAGCCCGTGTCCCCTTGCAAACCGTACGAGCTTTCACAAGCAATCGTTGACTGAACCAGGGCGTTCTGCCAAGCAGTTTCCCTGGTGTGGGCAGTGCACTCCATCCTCACAGCAGCCCTGGGAGGAGGGTCCTATTATCATCACAATAACATCACATATTTTCTCCATTTACACTTTACCAATTTCATAGTAATCACTTAACCTTTTTCATGGTTTCCTCCATGATCTCGGAAGAGTTACTAAGTTCTTAATAACAGTACAGTCATGAGTTGCTGTAAGGCAGGGTTACATTCTGAGAAATGGGTCATCAGCGACTTTGTCAACCCAGGCGGCGTAGCCTGCTGCATACATAGGCTGTATGATACAGCTTATGGCTCCGAGGCTGCGAACCTGGACAGTATGTGACTGTACTGAAACTGCAGGCCACCATAACACAATAGTAAGTATTTGTATCTCTAAACATGTCCAGCCATAGACAAGGTACCGTAAAAACCCAGGAGTATCATTTTATGGGACCGCCCTCATATAGGTGGTCTGTCCTTGACCAAATGTCATTATGCAGTGCATGACTGTAAGTAACAACCATCTGTTACTATGTGCTGGTCTCATGTGCTCTCAGCTCTTGTCATATTTTTGTTAATTCACTAAAAAGCTGACAATGATTGCTCCCATTTTATAGATGGGCACCGAGAGGCCAATTACAAAGCTAGAGTGATTCAAACCCAGGCAGTCTGGCTCAAGGCTGAGCTCTCAAATCCTGAGCCCCTCATCACTGTGTTAAAATCCCCAAGTGAGGTGGAGTCAGTCATGGGCTTAGATACACCATTTGGATTTAAAAAAAAAAAAAAAACTATAGTGCAAGAACAGGGCTACTGTACTCATTACCAAGAAGCCTTTGGTTAGAAAGAGTTAAACTTGTGTCCTGGTAAAGGAAGGTGGCTCCAGGGGAAGTTCCTGAAAAGCCAGATTTTCTGTGTGACTGTTCACAAGCCCGGGCCAGGAAGCCTTTTATCAACACTCCTGCCCCCTACCCTCCTCACCCCAGGTTTAAAAAAATAATCTAATCTAATAGACTTTTCCATCTGCAGAACAACAGGCCACGTGTGAGGGCCTTGTTTGTGCACCTGACAGTCATAATTGTTCAAACATTTACAAGCTGTGGGGTTATGAGAAAAAGGTTTTAAGAAACTCAGAGAAATGAGAAAATGGTGCTTGCAGCCACCCTCTCCTGCAGGGTTGGGGTTGGCTGCATTTCCACTTCCCCCTGCGTTTTATTATGAAAAATTTCAAAAATATGGAAGCATTGAAGGAATCGGCGAGCACCCAGACACTCCCCGCCGAGGCTGCCCTGCCAGTCGGCTGTGCGTAGTCACTCCTCCACCCGCCCTCTGTGTGTGCCAGCTGCATCACAAGCGACACTCGCTGTCTGAGGGTGGCTTTCTCTCCACAGGGAGGGCATTCCCACCGCCGTGGGGGTTGGCCCTGACTTTTGAAGGATATTTTTACGCAGAATATGGTATTTGAGAAGGAGTCGGCCAAGAAATGTGAGCCACTGTTCTTTTCATTTTCTTCCAGGCTCAGTAGAGCTTTCTGCCTTTGCATAAAAGCCGGCACCATCCTGCCCCGTCCGTCCCCCAGGCTGCCCACGCCCTGGCAGCTGTGCTAAGCTCCACACACACCGTGTTCAGTTCAGTGCTTACAGCTGAGCTGAGCCTCAGGTATTGTTATTATTCTCCCCATTTTCCGTGGGGAGAAGCTGAACCTCGGTGAGGTAAATGGAGATTCTCGGGCCTGCCCCCGGCTTCGAAGTGACGGGAGAAGGGCGTAGACCCCCAGTCTCAGCCATATGGCACACCACCAGGACCAAGCCTCCGACGTCTTTCCACCTAGGCTGATGCCGGCACACTGTATTCACTCCACAAATGCTTGCTGAATGAACTGAGAGAAAAACGCCCTTTTACAGAAAGGATTGGAAAAATGGAGGCTTAGGAATCAGAGCGTGGTGGGTAGGGGAGCACCCCCAGCAGCCCCTGTGCCCTCTCAGCCTGGTTACCACCACTGCTTGTCTCTGACTGTTGTGGAGGAGGAAGCTCCCTTACTCTAAAGGTCTCCCCCAGGCCATGATCCCTCTTCACTTCCCCGATTGACCTGGAACTCCTTCCAGCTGCCCTCATGGAAGGCACACATCCTGCTTAAACTTCGAGATGACAGGCTCGTGCTGATTTCCGTCTGTTGAAAGACTGTGTGAAGAAGTGGAAAGAGCCCAACCTCCCAGGGTCCTACAAACCTAGATCCACACCCAGCTTTTGGCCATGATGAGCTGTGTAAACTTGAGCAAGTTATTTCATCTCAGTTTCTCTGTGTGTAAAAAAGATGGTGGCCATACCTCCTGAAGAGAGCTGACATGGGTTTAGAGACAGACAGAGGTGGCGAGCAGCATGAGGCATCCAGCCGGTGCTCAGGGAGATGCCATTCTCTAGGAACCTCTCTCAGGCTTCAGGACTGCAGCATGGGATTTGGACACGAAGGGGCTAGAGGTGGGCTGGGGCTTCTGTGGTCCCTGATCATGAGGATAGTTGGATCCAACTCTTCTGGACAATTTGACAGAAGGGCCCCCTCCCATATACAGCTCTGTAAGGTGACTTTGACTCTGCTGCTTTGCCCAGGGCATGATTTACTTGGGTAATCCAACCAGAATTCAACAATAAATCATATATGATTCTCATCAGTTTCTTTTGGATCGATCCCCCTTTCTGCCCTCAGGTTGCTGAAAGACTATAAAAGAGACATTTTTTAGCCCTCTCTTTTGGGACCAAGAGTACCCAGCAAAGGGCTTAGTGTGATTCAGTGCTACCAATGCAACCCATGCCAACTCAACCTAACCTAACCCAACCCAACCCTTCCCACTTCAAACCAACTTAACCAAATCCAGCCTAATCCAACCCGGCCCCACACAACTCAAACCAACTCAACTCTACCCAACCCAACCCAGAGGTTCTCTAGGAACCTCTGCCAGGCTTCGGGACTGTAGCATGGG
Organism: Cheracebus regulus; assembly: GCA_963574635.1. NCBI lineage: Eukaryota > Metazoa > Chordata > Mammalia > Primates > Pitheciidae > Cheracebus > Cheracebus regulus. The sequence goes on from CAUYQU010026219.1 coordinate 94,982, forward strand.
ATTTGGACATGAAGGGGCTGGAGCTGGGCTGGGGCTTCTGTGGTCCCTGATCATGAGGATGGTTGGATCCATCTCTTCTGGGCAACTCAAACCAACTCAAACCAACTCAACTCAGCTCAACCCAACCCACTCCAACCAACCCACCCAACTCAAACCAACCCAAAGCTAGCCAACCAACTCAACTCACCTCAGCTCAAACCAATTCAACTCAGCCCAACCCAGCTCAATAGCAATACTTGTTCAGTGGAAAGCACATGGGATTTGGAATTAAATAGAACTAAGTTGAAATCTCCAGTTACAGGCTGTGTGCCATTGACCAAATCACTTCACTTCTGAGTCTGTTTCCTCACCTTAAAACAGAAAGGAAAATCTTGCATTTGCTAGAATGTAAGATTCATTTTCTGTTTCTCAGGTGCCTCCTTGTGTGACACCATCAAGTCCACCATAGGCCAATGGTTGGAATAACTCTCAGCAACTTGTTCCTTCCCCCCTCACTACTCCCCTTGAGTGGGCAAGTGTGCAGTCTTCAAGAACAGCAGAAGAGGCACCTCCAAGCCAGTCTGCCTGGCTACCTGACACTTCTCCAAGAAGACTTGGCTGAGTCTGGAGTAGTAGATAATATTTTTCAGAAAAGCTTCCCGGTAAAATTGAGTGACTTATGTACTAGCTAATCTTTAAACTGCAAATAGAGTAATTTCTAGGTATTGTAGTGAAGATGGACAGTAATATGTGGCACTCACACTAAATACAGAGAAATCACTGCAGTCACCACTGCTACTATTACCACCATCAAGATACTAGAATGGAAGCTCTCTTCACCTGTTTTCACCTCACTGAGCCACTAACCAGTGCTCTCCCCTGCCACTGTAAACATTCTGTGGTCACCCACAGCGCCCTGAGCATTGGAGGCTGGTCAGCTACATCTCAGTGAGCTCTCCCACATCTGCCTCCACTCAGTGAGTCATTTGATTAACAGGTCAATGGATTTGTTCCCGTATCTTCTTATGCCAGTTATATTTGTAATTTTAATTTCTAAATTCAACTGAATTACTATATAAACTAAAAAACGATGAGTGAGAAAGGGAATAGTTGCTTCTATGAAAAATAAGTCAAATACTTTGGAATGACTTGAAAAATATGAGTTCCTAAAAGCTATGCTGAATAGTTAGGTGGGAAAGAAACTACCGAAAAGATGAAAAAATACACATGAAGGATTCTGCATTCAGATGTCTTTGTAAATGCACTTTCATTGTTACTTCACTTTAAAAGACTGGAAACTAAATGCTAGTGACTATAAAAATAGGTGTGGTTTATGGGAAGATTACTGTGCAACTCTGAAGAGCAACAATAAAAACACCTTGGTGTCCTCACCAAGATTAGTAGGGAGATGTACCACTGGGTCATTAAATTATCAGTTTTAACTGCTTCAGGTTAGAAGGATTTGACAGTACTGGAATGCCACATGGGCATGAAGGAAACCGCACGTGAGTCCTGGGGCTTGGCTCTGCAGTGGGCTTCAAGCTCTGGTATGAGCCAAGTGTGACCAAATCAAGTGTAGTGGGAAAAACACGAGCTTGGCATATAGACAGATGGACTCACCCTCCCCTGCACTTGCTTGCCGTGTGACCGTGTGTGGACCATGTCATTTCTCAGGGCTATGATATCTTCCTTGGCAAAAAAAAAAAAGGTGCTGATATCTAACTCACAGGCCATGGAAGCCAAGGGAGGGCAGGGGAAGCCCTAAGCCAAAATTGGGTCCAGAAGAGGGACTGCAAACAGCACTCCATCCCACTCTGCAGTGTGCTTCTGGTTCCATGCGTCCAGTGTGGGCCTGAATTTCTTATCTCCCAGGGATTTCCCAGCCTAGCATCAATGAGTCTTGAATCTCAGCTGATGACACTTCTGGGGAAAATGGCTATTAAACTGGAAAGATGTCTACGAAACACACAATCCTTCAAGCCAGAAAATGCACTTGACACGTCGTGTCCCTTGAGGAACCTGAAGTTTCGGCAGATCCAGGAAGCCATGGATGGCAGAACTGGTAAGAGGAGAAGGGAAGTCCCAGTGAGAGAGAGGCAGAGGCCCTGCCTCCTGGCTGTGTGTAGAATTAAAGAAGCATTGCCTCCTGGCTTAATCAGGGATGGCAGTCTCATTAGCCATTGTCTGACCTCTAATGGGCAGGCACTGTGGGTGGGCAGCGTGGTCCAGGGTCATTAACAATGATGCACATGGGTTTATTGGAGAGACAACCATTTTCCTCCAAGCCCAGCTGCAAATTTGGCTTCTAGGTCTGCATTGTTCTCGGCATATAAACAAGGAGAGAAGGGCTGTGGCCCTCGGAAGCGCCTCTCCAGGAAGCGTGAGAGAAAAGTCTCTACCAGTGGTAGATGTGAGCTTGAGCTTGTGACAGCTCCATTGTTGGCAGAGCAGGGGGGTTTCAGAGGAGAGGCCCACCATGTGACCAGGCTTCAGGGGTCCCAAGAGAGGCCACTGGCTCTCACCCATCTCCTCTGCCTGCTGAAATACAGTCTGCTCTTGAGTGTTCACCTGTGCTACTCCATTTCACCCCTGACAGCTGCAAGAGGGGGGCCCCATGAGGTTCCCATTTTATGGATGAGCAAATGAAGGCTCAGAGAGGTTTAGAAACATCCCAAGGTGGGTAAAGAGACGAATCCAGGGCTGAACTCATCTGATGGGTTTCACGGCTGATATTTTCACAATAAAACCTTACTGCCTTCATAACAATAAGTCTAATAAATGGCATTTGTGTAGTCATGATTAGCATCTGGGCCCTTAATGTACTTAATTACCAAGTCACCCCAAAACACTGGCAAGATAGTAATCATTTCCATTCTACAGAGGGAAAAGGTGAGGCACAAAGAGGCTGGGAAATGCACTCTCACCTGATGTTCTGTAATATTTCCTCCTCTCTATGAAAGTTGGGGGTCATCTGTGGCCTTCTAGCGGGGAGCTTTTTAAGCAGTGGGAGGCAATGAGGTCTCCTGGTGATGGTTATCGGCTCATGCGTCAGACAGAACCGGACTGCAGCCCCATGCTAGCCCAGCAGCTCTCTTCACTTGCTGCAGCCTTGATCTCCTCTTCTGCAAAATGGGATGCGAGGGCGTGGAGGCCTTAAAGAAACCACTGCTGAAGCTGGGGCATTGGACACTCCCATTGGCATACAGATACTAAAAAATAAATGATGCCTTGTTTGTCTGAAATTCGATTTTAACTGAGCGCCCTGTGTTTTTGTTTGCTCAATCTGGCAACTGTAGCCCCTGGCCATGGGGGGAGGGGGAGCCCTCGGGGCACCCTAGTTGGGACTTGGCCCCATTAATGACTATGATTATGATCTGTTTATTGGCAGCCGCTCTGAGCTGGGGCACCGTGCTGGGCTCCTGGCCTCCACCCTCTTGCCTGTCATCCCCACAACCATTTTGCACATGTGGAGACAGAAGGGGCTGAGAGGAGAAGTGACTTCCCTAAAGATGACTGTCGCTGAAGTCCAAGCCCATTATGACTCAGCCTGGCACATCCCCTCACATGGACACGTGCGGCCCCCACGTCCTGCCTGTCCCCCGAGGGGTCCTTGCCAGTAGCTGTGCTGCTTCACCCTCCACCTGGCTCTGATTGGATTCTTGAGATATTCAGTCCAGTGCCTGGGCCAGCACATAAAATCTTTATTTTTCCCATCCAAATTAGTTCCTGGGGAGACTCCGTGCCCTCCCTGGCTTTTATATGCCTTGACTTGGCTCATGAAATGAGAGACGTCACCCTCACAACTCCCTCCTGTTCTCCAGCAAGACGGGAGGAGTCTCTCTGCTCCTGGCTGCATTCCCCTACCTGGATCACCATGAAATGTTATTTCCAATAGACCGAGCGACTTAACGGCTGTCATATGGCACATATCAGGTGGAATCATCTGACTTGCTCCATCCCATCATGTTTCATGGACCGTGATTAGCTGCGACACTCCGAGGCATACAGCACAGACCTGCCTGCGACTCCCCTTAAGAACAAATGGCTTCGCCTGACCCCAGAGGTTGGCTTTTATTTCGTTCCTTCATTTTATGCAGCCGGCCTTGTGGGAGTGGGTAAGTGTGGCCTCTGCTGATCACCTCTTGATCGCACTCCCAAGCCAGGCTCCACGGAACTGAAACTTCTGACTCAAGCTAGATGATTCTCTATGACTTTGCCCCAGTTATATGAAGGCTGGCTCCAGTTTGAAAAGATAAGTCATTATGGAGATAAAGCCAATTATGAGATCAAGCCGATGACACCATCTCAAGACATTTGGGGATGCATGGCTCTGGCTCATGGGCACTGAGGGCATCCTCATTCATTCATTCATTCATTCAGCAAATATCCGCTGAGCACACTCTGTGCCTGGTGTGTTAGCACCAGGAATACGTTGAGACGACTAAGACGCATTCGCTGCCTTTAAGGGTTCCATCACCTAGAAGGGATCAGACATGTAAATGAGCAGCCAACAAGGTCAGGGCCATTGTGCAAAGGCCAGAATGCCTGCAAGAGACATCTCCCGGCCCTGGCTGGCCCCCTCTCGGCTCTCTTTGGCTCTAGGCGATGGATCAGAATTGGTCTCAGCCCCTCACAGCTGCTTGTCTCCTTTGTCAGTGCCTTGTTTCCCAGACTCTCTTGGGTCTGGGTGGCATTGTGGCACCACAAACAAGGCTAGAGTTGAAGTAGCTGGTCAGTTTGTAAGAAATACTTTGCACTCCTGAAAAAGAAGGTTATATTCATTGGCTTCCCCCTTTCCTTTCTTGTCTTGAAAACAACATGATGCTTCAAGCTGCAGCAGGCATCCTGAGGCCACAAGGCCCCCGATCTGAGGACAGAGAGTGGAAGTGCTTGGAATTCCAGAGGGGAAGGCAGGGAGAGCCTCCATCCTAGCCAGCACTGCTGAGCCGTGGCTTCAGCCACACAGCACCCACACCGTCCCTCCTCAGTGTGTGAGAACAAGAAATTTCTATTTGTTTAAGCCACAGTTAGCTGGGTTTCTGATACCTGCAGCCCAAAGCATTCCAATCTAATACAGGATTTAGTACATTTTATGTTGAAGGTCCTGGAAAATCTAGGCAGAAGGGGTAAAAATGCACAAAGTCCTTTGTCCTCTAAGGTCTATAGTCAGGGGACATGTAGTGTAGAACTGTTGACACTCGTTTGTGTCCTTATATCCTGGCAGACAGATCTCCTTGCCTTTCTGGGAGTTTAACAGCTTTAGCCTCCAGAAACCGAGGGAGGTGAATGAGAATTCTCACACCTGCTCAGGTTCCCGACACCTCTCTGGATCCCCATTCTGTCCTCTGACCAAGTTAAGCTGTAAGAATGCAGCACCCACAGACAGTGCCTCTACAGCCTGTGTGCTGTGCAGCACCGAAGCATCTTCTCAAAATGCAGTTTCTGATCCAATCGGTCCAGGCTTGGGTCTGAGAGTCTGCTTTTCTAAAAGGCTCCACGTGGTGCTGATACTGCTGGCCTGGGGACCACACTTTGAGTAGCAAGGTTGTGGAGGGTGGCCAGCTGCTTCTAGGACTGCCCCACTGTGGTCAATACTGCCCTGCTACCCTTGGAAGCAAAGTCAAGTTGTGTATTCTGTACTCCAGCTCACTTAACTGGAATGCCCATGTCCTGATTTTTTCAAATTATGCCCTTCTGTAGCCTGATGGGACTTCTCAATTGTGGATTCAAAATCAATTCCCTGGGTTTTGCACAGATTCAGAGTGACCAAGTGTCCTAGTTTGCCCAGAATGAAGGGCTCCTGGGGATGTGGGACTTTCAGTACTAAAACCAGGAAAGTCGCCTGCAAGCTGAGAAGAGCTGATCATCCCACATAGGCTGAAGGCTGTGCGATTAGAGGGGAGGCAAGAGGACTCAGGAAGGCCTTGGAACGCAATAGGGCGAGCGCCCAGCGGTATCAGCCAGGGCTGTGCACACCAGGTGAGTATGGGCATTAGTCACAGTGCTCCATGCCAGAGAAGTGTGCAAGCCTACCTTGGGGGTTTTCTCTGTCATCCCAGATCTGGGTCTGGAGTCTTCGCTTGTGGTGAACAGAAACAGTGAGCTCCCCCCACCACCCTGGCCTTGCCGTCGCCATGTGGGGCTAGAGAAGGCCTTGCTGTCACAGCCCCTCATGAAGCAGTGAAGACTTGGGCTGGGACAGAATGAGGTCATGGGTCCTGGGTACCTCCTGGGTTTGCTGGAGCCTCCCCCGCCCTCCACCAGCCCTGGGCAGTTAATGACTTGCTCAGCTCCTTAAGGAAGAAAACATGTGCTGGCTCCCAGCTGAATGCCCTTAATTTGTCTCATTTGTGCCTGAAGCACAGGGTGTGGGTAAACCGAAGTTAAGCAGAAAGGCTATTACCATGATGTGATGGCCCTCTGGCAACGTCTCTTCTAAAACCTTGTCCTCTCCCTAACAAGGCAGGCTGCCAAGGAGGGCAGTGCTAACTTGGAGATTCCAAGCTGTGGCCCGCCTCTGCCTGTGGACCGGTTTTATTTTGTGGCCCTTATAGTGGTTTTGTATTTTTGTTTTGTGATTTTAAGAAGTGGCTGACATTTAAAGATGGGAAGATTTCAAATAAAAATGTATATTTTTAATCTCTCTTGAAAAATCCAGTAGCACTGAGTCCACTTACTGACACAGGAACAATTAGCTGGGGACAAGGACAGGCTGCCCTGGCAGGTGCAGTGGGGGTGGGGTGGGATGGGGGAGAGGTGGGGTGGGGCGGGGGTGGGGGTAGAGTGGGGTGGAGGCAGGGTGGGGGTGGGGCGGGCGGGTGGAGTGGGGGAGGGGCGGGGAGGGTTGGGTGGGGGTAGGGTGCAGTGAGGGTGGGAGCCCCCCCAGACAGGCTGGCCCCTGTGACTTGGCACAGGTACTTCTCCAAATCATTTCTTGTCCTATTTTATTAAGTGAGAAATATTAAGGATGCTATTCGTTCTGTTATCCGCACATTATCAGTATTGGAGTCACTTTCACGAGTAATTTCTGATTCACCGCTTTTGGGAGAGAGGGCTTCCCACACATGCAGGACTCTGGACCAAAGCAGGGCAAGAAGCATTTGAAGTCTTGGAGTAGAACTTTAGAATTAAAGTCTTACATCTTTTTCATCATGTAAAAAAGTGTGCATTTATTGTGAAAATAGGTGTGACTTTTTCACAGCCATATTTGGAGGAACATAAAGAGAAGTCGTTAAAGGAGGGACTGGTCCATGTTACCCCGGGGCATCCTAAGAAGCTCTCCAGAAAGTGAGCCGGCAGCTCTGACGTCTCTCCCGATGCAGCTTTTCAACAGAAAATGTTCACTCGGGCATCTGTGGGGGTGATGTCTGCTCAAATAAGTGTTGCAAAGACGCAGTTCTTGGAAGGCAAAACTGAAGCAAGTGGAGGATCAGGCTCATCTCATTATCTGATTTGTTATTTTTATTGTAGAAGCAAATTTAATGGCATGAAAAAGATGGTAATATAGAGATACATGAAAATTAGCAGTGCACGTTATCCTTACAAGCAGGTGTATATTTAAATGTGTGTGTAAAAAGACACATGAAAAGCGGCATGTCAAAATGCATTTAGCGGTTTTTATTGGTGGATAATTGGATTCCGGTTTTTTTTTTTTTTAATTCTTATTTTTTAAAGGAACTTGACAGTCAATTCTGTTTCCCAGGTTAAGCTTCCTTCAAACTGTAATTGAAATTAGCAAATACTTACCAAGGACCCAGGTTGAGACCCCGTGCATGCCAGAGATGGTTAGTAACCACAGCTATCGTAATGATGACAGTGTCATGATGGTGGCATCACAAGGTGGGACTATGTTAGGCTGTATGTAATAGAAACTCAATGTCAGCTTAAGAAATTGAGCTTCAGTCCTCCCACCTGCTTTATACCATGAAGCCCAGAGATGGGCAATCCTAACAGTGGCGCCACAGTGCTACTGAAACTCAACCACCTTCTTTCTCTCCTCTTACTCATCCTTTCAGTGTGTTTTTCATCCCCAAAGAGAGCAAGATGGCTGCTTTGTCTCCAGACATCACATCCAGAGTCCAAGAAGAAAGAAGGGAGGATAGGAAAGAAAGGAAATTCCGAAATCTTTTTTTTTCTATTGAGGAGGGAAACTCTGGCAAAGGATTGTGTCCATGGTCACGTGGTCATTTCTAGTTTCAAGGAGGTCTAAGAAGGTGAACATTGTTCAATAACAATTTACTGCCTGAATAAAATTGAGATTCTGTTAGTGAAGAAGGAAAAGAAAGTGGATATTGATTGAGAACCTTGCAGTGTTCACCTCAAACAATGGTGGTCACAGTATCATTTCCTACGAATTTTACTGCATGCTGAGAACTGTGTTGGACGCATTAATGTTTTGTGTCAAACATTAATAACTATATTATTATCATTATTATTTCGGAGCACAGAAAAAGAAATGGAATCTCAGAGCGGTGGAGCCAATTGTCTGAAGCCACACAGAATGTCAGCGGGAGTCAGGATTCTAACACCATCCCACGTGAGTCCAGACATGTGCATGTAATCCCCAGTACATACCAAGAGAAACAGGCATTCAACATATCAAGGGATAGACGTTTCTCCCCTAGCCCAGACTTGTGGGCTGTGGCTCTTGTGTCCCTTAAGGCCAGTGCTTCTTAAACTATAATGTGCATTGAATCACCCCAGATCCTGTTAAAATGCAGGTTAGGGTTCCTGGCTGGGCCTGAGATTTTGCATGCCTACCAAGCTCCCAGGCGATGCCCATGCTTGCAGTCTGTGGACAGTACTTTGATGCCTGAAACCACCTCCCAGACATGTTCCACCTTCCTGGACCTGGCCTCCCGGTTTCAGACATGCGGGTGATTGGCGTTGAGATCATTCAGTGAATGCAGTGCTCCAGGGAAGAAAAACCACATCACAGGACCCAGTAGGAAAACGGCCACGCAGGGACACCAAGCCCAGGAGAGCTTTGCTCCTGGGGCTTTCCTCCAGGAAGAGCCTGCTTCCTGCAGTAAGTGAAGTCTGGGCTGCAAGAGACCAAGCAATGTGCCTCATACCCAGAGGATTCACTAAGAGCTTGATGCTCCCAGAGAATCGGCTCCATTGCCAGCATCTCAAGAACCAGTGGGTCGTGACATGTTGCCTTGGTGGTAGGATGATGGTGATGATGATGATGCTGGTGACAAAGATCACTGTGAAGAAGTAGGAGGGGATTTGGAAGAGGGAGAAGAAGAGGAAGAGAAGGAAGAGCAGCGAGATCATCAGTTTGTTGAACCCTTGCTACATGCCTGTTCTCATTTAGCCCTCAGATCCATCTGGTGAGGGTTGTACTACGTTTATTCCCATTTTACAGATGAGGAAACCAAGCCTCAAGGAAGCTGAGTCTCCTGTCCAAGCCCACAGAGTTGGCAAGTTGCAGATCCAGAGTAGAGTACGAGACTCTGTCATCTGTGTCTCCAAGGGACTCCGTGGCCCATCGTGGCCTCTTTCCGCTGGCTTCAGGCATAGTCTCAGAATCTTTCCTGCCGCATCACCCATGCCTCCCCATCAACCCCACCTGTTGCAGGTAGCAGATGCTATCTACCGCCAGCCTGAAGCCAGGCTAAAGAGGAAGAAAAAGAAGGAAATGCCTGTAGAACCATCCTACATAAAGAACACTTTGAGGTCAGAAAGAAAAAAAGCCCATGTTCCACTTGCAGCCCGACCCTTCACTAGGTACAGCCAGCTCTGCTCTGAGTCGTGTTTTGAAAATACAAATTTGTCCTAGTGTGATCGACATGTTAGCGGATAATTTGAGCGTGACGTGAATTTGGTTTTTACCTATATGTGATTTTGTCCTCAGGAAATGCTAGGCAAATGCAGAAAACTGCATCCTGCTCAGTCAAGCCCTGCAGGAAACACACACATGCAAGCATGTGCACACACACGTGGCCCTTCAATATCACCTCAGCTGTGGGTTAGGAGCCGCACCTGTCCGCACCTGGTGTTACAACCTTCTGCTCCATCTCTGGTAAGCCTCCTTCCTCCCCTGCAGAATGACTTAGAAACTGTAACTCTTCTTGTGCCCTGGTGCACAGGTAAATTCAGATCTTTTCCAGGGTAAGGGCCATGATTACTGTAGGGTTTATGCATTTCCTATGAGTTTAATGTGTGTCAGACAATGCTATTGTTTTATTAGGCTTCTATTTTTATTTTTACTGTTACTGGTAATGTTTTGAGTGTTGTGCTCCTAACCTCATTTTTACCATAAGCCCTGTATGGTATGGTGATTTCTAGGAACCATATGTCACCTTACAGATCTGATCATATATGAGTCGGGCTCATCACCCGGCCTTCTGGGAGTCTCAGTTTCCCTATTTGGGAAACAGACACAGTGAAACCCATCTCCAGCTCACAGAGGATAGTAAAAAGAGCCCTGGCCTTGGAGGCTGAGGGCCTGGACCACAGGGTAGGTGCCAAGGCCCACTGGGCCACGCGGGGCACTTGGGTTCCTGAGATCCAATCTCTAAGCATCGGCTTCACTGTCTGCTGCAAAATTGCCACTTCTCCCACCTTGTCCACCTCACAGAACAGCCGGCGGCTTGGAGGTGAGCTCTCAAATGTCAACAGGCTTTGCAGACTCCAGTGGTCCGTGTTATGTGAGCACTTCAGTCTTTCCACAGGGATCTCAGGGGCCCAGGGTCATGCAGACTGGAACTTGACCTGGAGACTGGTGTCCCCCAAACTGTTGTGTGGACCCTGCAACAGCTGGAGTGTCCTCATCTCAACAGTCCCTGCCATCTCCCACCAAGGGTGTCCGCTGGCCCTCCTGGTGGCCCTGTGAGGAAGGCAGGAGTCACTGATACTGCTCGTCAACAGGGACAGATGGATCACAGATGATATGTGACTTGCCCAGAGTTTTGCAGCTTGGGACTCACAGAGGAGAAGCTGGAAATCAGGTAGGGCGGCACCCAGCTCTCTGCTCCTCCTAAGCCAAGCCTTGCAGTAAGGACCTGCTTCCCTCCAGACGCCCCTCTTAGCATGACATGAACTCATTTTGAATGTAAAGGCAATGTCAAATCCCTACAGCTATTTATAATGGAGTATGTGTTTCTTAGTTCACTCTTTAGGGAGAAATATTGCTATTGTGAATACACAGCTACTCATAACTACCATCTTAAAAATCTCTACTCCAAACTATTTACTAATGTATTTAAGTATCTATTTTCTTCTAGTGAAAGGAAATCAAGATAATTCTAAAATTGTGGAAGAAAACAAAACAAAACAAAAAACTATAAAGGAGAAAACAGAAGATTCACATATTCTAACTGTTATTAATCTCAAAATATTTTCTTCCAGGCTCCTGTCTGTGATATGCCTATGCTGAGTGACACTGTGCTGTGTATATGCAGTCTGTACTCAGCGCCAGGTCATAAGCATATCATTTCCTTTTTATTAAAAAAATACTTTGCATACATCAAAGTATGTTTGCATTAAAACTATGCAAACATCAGTTTTAATAATTGTATAAATATTCTATCATAAGGACATTCCATAATTTATTTAATCACTTTGGTGGTGTTGGACATTTAATTTTTTTAAAAGTCAAGTAATGCCATGATTAATGCCTGTTTAGATGAACCTGTTTTCATTTCCCGATTATGTTCTTGGGCCAGATTCCCAGAAGTGGAATTACTGAATAAAGTAGATAAGTGTTTGTAACACATGTCTTCACACACACACACACACACACACCCATCAACAAATTGTTTTTCCTGAAGAAGCTTCTGGTAATATATTAGAGAGCCTGTTGCACACACCATCCTCAGCAATGAGAATTTCTATTTAAAAAATCTTTGTTACATTAACTTTTTGGATGACATCTCATTTTGTTGATTGCATTTGATTAACTCAAAATGTATTTCTAAACAGATTTTTCACTAACAGTATGTTAAAGCCTCAACTTGACTGTCACAGCTGGATTTTAAGGCTTGTTCCTTGAGAAGGGAGACATAAGCTTGGCTGAGCCACGGAGCTGTCTAGCAGTCATCACAGTTATGTCAGCTGGGTGCTGGCCCCAGGGGAAGGGAGATTGCTTTTCCACTTTGTGGCACTCTGAGCTCTAAAACTGCACTGGCATGGACTTGCTGTTCAAGGAACGCTGGTCCGGGTTTTTAGGCCAGATGATTTGAGACTGCTGTGATCTAGTTGGTCCCAGCCGCTGGTTCTGGAGTGCACTTTGCCCAGAGGAGTAGTTCACGTTCCACAGGGTGTGATGGGTCCATCGTGTGGGTCAAGAAACCTCTGAGGCCACATAGAGGAATGAAAATATTACAAGAACAGATCATAGTCTCAGCATGTCTTTTCAAGGGTTACACTAATGGCAGAGTCAGGGCTGAAAAATGAGGGTGACTGGCTGAGTCTCCTGGTTCTGGATATCTTTTTTCCATTTTTAGGAATGGGGCCTTGCTTTGTAGCCTAGACTGGAGTACAGTGGCCATTCACAGGTGCAACCATAGCATGCTACAGTCCCAAACTCCTGGGCTCAAGTGATCCATCTGCCATGGCCTCTTGAGTAGCTGGGAACACAGGCACATGCCACTGTGCCCAGGTGGCTTTTATGACCCCTTTTGACACTAGTGTGGTTTTCACTCACCAGTCAGCAGACTCATCAGGCATGCTTTTTCTTCCCAGGACTGCACCCATCCCTTGCCTAACCTCAGGAGCAGTCTTGGCATTTATCAATCAGTAAGTCGAGCTAGCACCCGGAAGACATTTCCTTAATGCTGCAAGTTGGAGGTATTCCCTTTTAAAACTGTTAGATTCCATACAAGGGGGATACAAGATATCAAACAATTAAAGCAGTTGCCTCTTGGGGACAAGTTTGGGGTTTGTGAAATGTTAAGTGTGTGCCACCAGGAGGCAACAGAGCTGATGAAAGGACTGTGGCATTTGGAGTGAGGAGACCCTGGTTCAAGCCCAGCTAAGTAACTTCAAGTAAGTCACAAGAAAACTGACCTTCAGGGTCCTCACCAGGGGGTGATGATTAAAATGCAGCAATGTGGTAAAAGCCACCTATGCTCAGCAAAGAAGCATCCAGACATGAGGAATCCCAGAACCATCACCATGGTGATAAACATGCTGACAGTGAGGGTACCGTGGTCTACCTTCCTTCCTTTATTTTTCAAGTGAGAAAGAGTGTCATTCTGTCACCTAGGCTATAGTGCAGTAGCACAATCTCGGCTCACTGCCCAACCTCCACCTCCTGGGTTCAAGGGAGTCTCCTGCCTCAGCCCTCTGAGTAGCTGAGATTAAAGGCACCTGCCACCACACCTGGCAAATTTTTGCATTTTTAGTAGAGACGGGGTTTTGCCATGTTGGCCAGGCTGATCTCAAACTCCTGGCCTCAAGTGATCCACCCACTTTGGCCTCCCAAAGTGCTGGGATTATAGGCATGAGCCACCATGCCTGGTCAACCTTCCTTCCTTTGGTTTTGGTACAACCAACCTTGTTTGTAAAGTTGTATAATGTGTATCAAAATAGGTATATTTTGTATATGTGCATACACTATATGTATATATTGACAATTATCATATCTTACTAGAATGCTGCAAATGAACGGGGCTCAACTGGCCAAAAACCAGACCCATTCTCTACCTCTGCTCCAAGCTAATCATGGCCACAGTGAATTGCACCATCAGAAAATTAGAAGTGATCCTCTTGAATCCATGTGTCCTGGCCTTTATCTTGTTGATTTCACTGCCTGAAGGTCTCTAATTCATTCGCTGTTCTCCCACCAGTCTTCTCCAAATGGCTTGCACCTCTTGCCTGGATACTCGTGTCTCCCTCCTAACTGGTTTCACCCCCTTCTTTCTGGTCCTCCCTCCCCTCACTACAAATTCTTCTCCCATGCAATCTTGTCACCCACATGCTTTGGATATATCATTCTGTGGGTCCTCAATGCTGCTGGATAAAGCCCAGAGTCTGGAGCGTGACCCTTGAGCCTCTGCTGTGGTCCAGCCCCTGCCTCCTTTCCCAACCCCTTGTCCTTGGAGGGTGGGACCAGGGCAGGGAGAGGCCAAAATGCAAAAATGGAAAGGGGTGGCAAATTACTCAGAATCAAGATCAGTAACGCAATATTTAAAACATAAAAATTAATGCAAAATATATGCAATATAAAAGTTTTAGATCAAGACAGGCTTCCATCTGCACCTGCACAACCTGCCTCACTCACCTTACCCTGACCTTGGACTTGTGGGACCTTGTCCTGATTTTAACATTTTGATGTTTTATTTATCATGAATATTTCACATCAATTGTGACTGTTTTCTCGGTGTTGCATTAAAACCATTGAAATATTATTTATCTTGATTCCTGAGTTTTTTGTGTGCCCTTAAATTTAGGGTGCAAGGTGAATGCCTCTCTCCACTCTCGACCTGTAGCAGTGACTTTGCTTTCCAAGCTTCTCCCAGATTCTCTCTCTCACTGCATTCTGTTCTACTGCCAAGCACGTGTTCAGAGACCTGCCTCAGCAGGCTGTCATCCACTTGTGGTGCAGATCTCACTGTCATCCTGACCCTTCAACCCAGCTCTTGTCCTTCAGTCCTGCTGGCTCCTTGTGAGGCTCACTGGTTTGCGTCTGTCTCTACCACTGGGCTGCATCAAGCAGGTACTTGGGAACTGGAGATTCTCAGTGCCAGACACATGGAAGCATGAATGAATGAATGAGGCAGCATTGCTAGAACTCAAGATTTTATCAATGAACCCGCATGGTGTTGCCATGTTCAGATAATTAAACCCAATGTAATTTAGAATTTGAGAATCTAAGCACTGTTGAATTGTCCTGGAGGGATATCTTGCCTGGTCTAATGCGTGGAGCATATCCTGGTTCATCCGCAATTCAAAACCCTTCTTACAGACTTTTACTCACCACTGGGTCTTGAAGGAGGAATGAAATGGAAACTATCCAAACAGGACTGCCATAGCTCTCTTCCTCCAGGCACTCGCCTGTGATTTGCCACTTGATCTCACAGCTGCACGTCTACCCCAGCACAGAGCTCAGCACTCGGCAGCTGCTCAGTCAGATTCCTTAGATCAGTGCCTGTGCAGCTAGCTTTGCTTTTAACTGCGGCATGGAATTTTAACCAGGACAAAGGCCACCTCAGTGCATTATTCTTTTCTGTTCTGATGTTTAGGAATCTTAAGATGATGAGAGCGCATGTCTCCTGCAGATTCAATAAGCACATATTCTGTCTTCTAATCTTTTCATCAACAGCTTAATTGGAACTTCTTTAAAATGTCTACCCAGATCCCACTAAAGGTGAAAACAAGGCCTTGTATCCCCAGGACCTGGGTGTGTTTTATCTTAAAAACTCTTTAGTTTTGCATTCTTCTCTGATCTTTTCCATATCTTTTTAATAGAAAAATTAGTTCCCCTTCCAAGTCTTTTGGGCAAAATGTACACTCCAGAAAGATAAACTCTGTTTTCCTGATATTTTGCCTGTTGCTTGAGACCCACAGAGCCAGGATGAGGGTGAGACAAGTGCCGTGCTCAGGGCTCACAATGCAAGGGGGCCTTGCTTTTAGAGACTGACCGCGTGCGCATGAGTCTGGAGGTGACATTGCTGAGCATTTTGCATCCCTGTGCCTTGCTTGCCTCACCCTGTTCCCAGCCCTGCCCACACCCTGCTGTGAATACCATTGTCAGAGATGGGAGCAGACCCTCAAGCTCAAGGGTGGTGACAGAGAGTTCTGTCTTCCTGACTGTCCCGCTGGCTGCCCCAGATGTCAATTTCACATGCATCAAAACAGAGGAGATTCTGACAGAACACCTCCTTGAAGATCTTACATAGGACTGTTGTGTAGACAATGAGGTCATTCACAGTGTTATCATCCATCACTTATTGATTTATTTCTTGAGACAGAATCTCGTTCTGTTGCCCAGGCTGGAGTGAAGTGATGCCATCTGGGCTCACTGCACCCTCCACCTACCTGATTCTAGTGATTCTCCTGCTTCAGTGCTGAGATTATAGGCATGTCCCACTGCTTCAGTGCTGAGATTATAGGCATGTCCCACTGCGCCCGGCTATTTTTTGTCTTTTTAGTAGAGACGGGTTTCGCCATGTTTGCCAGGCTGGTCTAGAACTCCTGACCTCAGGTGATCCACCTGCCTCAGCCTCCCAAAGTGCTGGGATTATGGGCATGAGTCACCATGCCCAGCCCCATTCACTCATTTATTTGTGTTTAAGAAGTCATTACTAAAATGTAGCCCATCCCCAACACCTGCATGCTGGATGCTACGCTGAACACTAAGACCACAGTGGGGACAGACAGGTCAGGGCTCTGGCCAGGGCCCTGCACTGCAGTGGCTTCGCTGTATTTGCATGAGCACAACCAGCCTGGAACAAAGGAGTCTGTGTCTCAGTGAAGGGGGTGCTTGTTCCTGGGTTATGCTCAGGCATTCTGTTTCTGCATTTGCAAAGCTAACTGGTCCTTGAGGGCTGCTTGCTCCAAGAGTCAAACAGACTTGGGAAGTGCAAGATTTGGGGCCCTGGAGCAGGCTCAGGATGCACATTAGAAGCTTAGACTCAGGTGGGTCCTGCGGGTCAACCCTGTCCAGCCTTTCTGCGTTTGGCTCTTTTTCCTGTAACATCTGTGAACATCTGGTCAAACAGGGTCTGCCAAGCCCACTTTCCAGCATGCTGAACTCAAACTTTGTCTATAGTTTGTTGGGCTCAGCATCTTCATCACTGTCTGTATTTGAAGGGTGGAGGGCTTCCCTCTTTTCTCCTTTAGAAAACCTGTGAAGTGACGTGGACGTGGTTTAACCATGTTTGGGGGGATGTGTGCTTGAGGGCAGAGGTTGCTGGGTGCAGGGCCTGCCAGGGCTGCCTGCCATTGCTGGGAGCTTAGGGATGATTTAGAGATAGGGAGGATTTTGCTACTTCAGAGAGCTTTGGCATAGCCCCTGAAATGGCAATAATCAGTCAGAAACATTAAAAATAAAAAAAAAAAAGAAAAACAGCAGAAGACGGGAAATCATAGGAAAGAAAAAAAAGATGCCATGTCACCAAGCAAGACACTTTAGAAATAAACCAGAAACACCGCGAGAGACTCACCTGGTAGGATTTGAAGCTTTAGAAAATGCTTATTTCTGGGGCTGGGTGCTGTGGCTCATGCCTATAATTCCAGCACTTTGGGAGGCTGAGGTAGGCGGATCAGAGGTCAGGAGTTTGAGAGCAGCCTCCCAACATGATGATACCCCATCTCTACTAACAATACAAAAATTAGCCAGGCACGGTGGCACGTGTGTGTAGTCCTGGCTACTCGGGAGGCAGAGGCAGGAGAATCACTTGAACCCAGGAAGCGGAGGTTGCTGTGAGCTGAGATCACACCACTGCACTCCTGGTGCAGCAAAAGCAAAATTCCATCTAAAAAAATAAAGAAAAAAGGAAAGAAAATGCTTGTTTCTTTGCAGGGTCATGGATGAAGCTGGAAGCCATCATTTTCAACAAACACAGGAACAGAAAGCCAAATACCACATGTTCTCACTCGTAAGTAGGAGGTGAACAATGAGAACACAGGGAGGGAATATCACACACCAGGGCCTGTCAGTGGGTGTGGGGCAAGGGGAGGGAGAGCATTAGGACAAATACCTAATGCATGTGGGGCTTAAAACCTAGATGATGGGTTGATGGGTGCAGCAAACCACCATGGCACATGTTTACCTATATAAAAAACCTGCACGTCCTGCACGTGTATCCCAGAACTTAAAGTAAAATAAAATTTTAAAAGAAGAAAATGCTCATTTGTGGCTGCATGTCAGAATGACATGAGGGCTCTTTAACAAGGTGGGCTGATGACACCCTTAGTGGGACTAGGGAAGGCCTGGGTGTGAGTACCATTTGAAAGCACCCCTGCCCCCCAAAATAGGTGACTCTGACATGCAGCCAAAGCTGAGAAGCCCTAGTTTTCTGGCTCATGTTGGAGAAGAAAAGTGTCTTAAGTCAACACTCTCCTATCCTTTCCCAAGTCCTTTATTTTCCTGAATTTTTTTGACATCTTTTAAAAAGATTCCGCAATGATGAAACAACTACCCCGTCGTCTTCGTCCTTCCCGTATTTCATATTATGTTTCTATTTCTCTTCCCATTTGGATCTGCTTTGTGAAGTTTTTTGTTTTATTGTTTTTCTTTTCTAATTTCTCCCCAACCTCAACACCCCCAGCCACCTCACTTCTGTGGTGCAGCTCAGCTCATGCCAGCAGCTCCAGGCCCCGCAGCGGTGTGGATAGTTCTGACTGTACAGCTGCAGTCTCTCCGGGACCTCAGCTACAGAAATCCCATGAAGATAGCAGGATCCGAAAGAGATAAGAGTGCCTGCGTTTCTGCTGCTTACTGCGTTTCTGCTGGAGGAACCCAGGCCAGCTCTGAGGCTGGGGAGGTGGGTGGATGGGACTGCTGTTCGTCCTTCCTTAGCGTCTTTTCTGCTGCATTCCTCTGCAGGTCAACAGCTGGGTGTCTGAGGCCTCCTCAGGGTGCCCCACAACTAGGTCAGCAGTTCTCAACCAGGGCCATTGGGCAATGACTGGAGATACGTCTGGCTGTCGGGATAGTGCGGGGTGCTCCTGGCATCTAGTGGGTAGAGGTCATGGATAGGGTGTGGGGTGCTCCTGGCATCTAGTGGGTAGAGGCCACAGATAGGGTGTGGGGTGCTCCTGGCATCTAGTGGGTAGAGGCCAGGGATGCTGTTCAACATCCCGTGATGCCCAGAACAGTCCCCCCTCCCACCCTTTAAAGAGAATGAGCTGGCCCCATTGTTGGTAGCACCCAGGTGAGAACCCTTGAACCAGGACATAAAGTCCTTGAAGGCTGGCAAGGTTTCTCCTTCCTTGGCAGCAGATAGTTTATTATTGCTGAATTTAGGCTAGAACAGAATTGCATCAACCCCAATCACTTTTGTACCACTATCACTTGTTTCATAAATTTCTTTAAGTCACTTTGCTTTCTTAAGTCCAATAAGTATATTTAACATGGAAATTTTATGTAATTATAGTATTTGGGAAACCAGTATCTCATGCCACAAATAAACAGCACCCCTAAAAATAAGTGAAGCGAAGACACAGGCGGGTTATTCGTGTGGCTGGCTGGAGCTGGCTGCCTGCGAAGGTATTGAACATGAGGTTCCCTTTTTTGGTTTGCTGCCATTCAGTGTCAGAAAGGATTAAAAATATGCTCACACTCCATGGAGACTTTCTCCTTGCAGTCCTGGAGGGACCCAAGGGAATGAATTTCCACCTAAGCCTTCTCTGAGGTACGTTCCTCAAACTGGGGGTCACTGGACCCTGCCTTTCCTAGGCCAACCCGGGGGCGGCCTGGGGTGGCCCTGGCGCGGTGGATGCTAGAGGGGAGCAGCTTGAGTTCCAGGCTCTGTGCTGCCGTCACCGACTCTGCAATCTCAAGTGTCATTTAAACTTTTACAGCCTCAGTTTCTTTCTTTGCCTGTAAAGTAGGGTGTTGTGTCCACTCCTAGTGTGGAGGTGAGGATGCCAGGAGAGAATGTACACACACCCCAAACTCGGCACCCTGCTGCACCCGCCTCCTGCTTAGTAATCCCAAGTCTTCCTGTAATGCAGGGTCAGAAAACATGGAGACATTTTCCGCTACAATGTTAAATAATTAGTGGCTGCATATTTTCAATGAGGTTTACATATTACACTAACATACACACATGCACATGCACACACACACGTCCTCAGGTCGTCAGTGTTGCAAAACTCAGATCACTGCGTCTGGTTTTCAGACACCTGATGGATGGTAGGTAAAGCTTGGGTTTCCCAGCTGGCTTCCTTCTTTCCTTCATGGCCTGAGATGACCCCGGAGCACAGCTCTCTTGCTGCTCCGGGTGGTCTGGAGCGCTCCTCTCAGCTTTAAAGAAATTCCCAGGAGGCCTGAACAGGTTTGGAGTCTGTGAGCTTGGAGAGGTGCTGGCCAAAGCTGTTGGGAATCGAGATGTGGAGGCTGGAACATCGCACCTGAGCTCGCTCAATTGTGTCAAAGGGGAGGCCCCCATCTGTGCCCGGCCCCCAACACCCCAGCTAAGCCTCTGCCCCAGGAAGCTCAGATCCCAGTCTGTCCCAGCTAGGGGGCCTGGACTTAGCCTGATGGAGGCAGAACTTTTTCCTGTGGTCAAAGCCCACCCTCCCTGGCTCTGGGGCTGGTAGGTGACATGTTGGACTTGAGGGGCAGGAAAACCATTCCACTGCTGTGGGTTTGAGTGCCTGAGGGTTCAATGTATTTCAGAGATGGTGTCCTTATTCACAAACTGAGGATGACACTCCTCGTGACTGCTCAGGACTGTGGCGAGGACTTAGTGGGACGGTGGGGGTAGGCACTTTGTGTAGGGACTGGCATTCAGGGAACATGCCATCAGCAACAGCTGCTATGAAGATTATCAGGTCAAATGGACATTTACCCTTTGTAAACAGACCCTCCCTGCCTGGAGAAGTTAATAAACAGGAAGGCAAGGAGAACTGCGAGTGGGAATTTTTTCCAAGAAGTGAGCATTCATGGAGCAACTGGACTTTCTCTGCTGTCAGGTGGCAGTATGGAGAAAAATGAAGGTGGGGAGACAGCATGCTGGTGATGGTGGCGGTGGTTATGGTGGTGAATGAAGATGATGACGATGATGACAATGAGAGTGGTGATAATGGTAATGGTGGTGGTGGTACAGGTTATTGTAATGGTGGTGGTGGTGGTGATGTGATGATGGTGATTATCGTGGTGCTGATGGTAGTGGTGGTAGTGGTGATGGTGGTAGTTGTGTTGTTGATGATGGTGGTGGTGTAATGGTGGTGGTGGTGATGATAGTAATGATGGTGGTAGTGGTAGTAGTGAAAGTGTGGTGATGATGATGGTAGCGATGGTGGTGGTGGTGATGGTGGTGGTGGTCATGATGATGGTGGCAGTGGTGGTGGTGATGATAGTAATGATGGTGGTGATGGTGGTAGTGGTAGTAGTGAAGGTGGTGATGATGGTGGTAGCAATGATGGTGGTGGTGATGGTGGTGGTGGTAATGATGATGGTGGCGGCGGTGGTGGTGATGATAGCAATGGTGGTGGTGATGGTGGTAGTGGTAGTAGTGAAGGTGGTGGTGATGATGGTGGTGTTGGTGATGGTGGTGGTGATGATGGTAATGATGGTGGTGATGGTGGTAGTGGTAGTAGTGAAGGTGTGGTGATGATGGTGGTGTTGGTGATGGTGGTGGTGATAATAGTAATGATGGTGGTGACGGTGGTAGTGGTAGTAGTGAAGGTGGTGGTGGTGATGATGGTGGTAGCGATGGTGGTAGTGGTGATGGTCGTGGTGGTAATGATGATGGTGGCGGTGGTGGTGGTGATGATAGTAATGATAGTGGTGATGGTGGTAGTGGTAGTAGTGAAGGTGGTGGTGGCGATGATGGTGGTAGCAATGGTGGTGGTGATGGTGGTGGTGGTAATGATGATGGTGGCGGTGGTGGTGGTGATGATGCAATGATGGTGGTGACGGTGGTAGTGGTAGTAGTGAAGGTGGTGGTGGGGATGGTGTTAGCAATGGTGGTAGTGGTGATGGTGGTGGTAATGATGATGGTGGCGGTGGTGGTGGTGATGATAGTAATGATGGTGGTGATGGTGGTAGTGGTAGTAGTGAAAGTGTGGTGATGATGGTGATGATGGTAGTTGTCATGATTGTGGTGGTGATAGTTGGTGGTGATGGTCTTGGTTATGGTGATAATAGTATGTATGTAATTTAAATGTAGGGTGGTTAGAAAAAGTCTCAAAGGGAAGGCAAAATGCTTGTGCAGATCTAAAGAAAACAAGGGAGTCACCCATTGTACTAGCAAGGAGCCTACTTCATGTGAACATGAACGAGCAGTAGACAGATCAGGAGGGGAGAGTGTAGCCAACATCTGAGGACTGGCAAGGAAGCTAGGGGGCTGGGACAGAGCACTTCGGGAGAGTGCAGGCAGAGCGTGGAAGAGGCAGGGGGCTGGGTGTCATGGGACTGAGGCCATAGCCAGGACTTCAGCTTTTATACTGCATGAGGTGCGGATGCACCACAGCGTCGTGAGCCGAGAGGTGACAGCTGAGACCGAATTTCCATCTGTGTGGGGCCCTCTGGCTGCTGAGATGGCAGACTTGGGGGTGAGGGATTCACATGGACACCTGGGAAGAGGCAGCTGCAAGGATCAGGGTGGGATCTCCTACAGGAAGCCTCACATCCAGAATCTATGCTGGAGGACAAGTTGTCAAATTGACAGCCAAATACATGTGCAGAGGGAGGGTTTGTGAGTCAGGGTTTGTGTTTTCTGCCCTGGCCACCATGTTCCCTCTGCCGTCGTGAGCGGGAGGCTGAGAGAGTGGAGGGAAGGCAGGAGCTGGTTGGATGCGCCAGAGAATGGCCTCCTTGAAGGGTTTAAGCTGGCAGAGGACAGGCCCCTGACCTTGGGCAGGACAAGCTGTGGCTTTGGCAAGGCTGATGGGCCCGGCAGGAGCCAGCACCTGGTGGCCTGGCCCTGGCTGGCTGAGGAGGGTAAACAGATTCAAAGGCTTCCGGAGCAGAGGAGACAGGCAGGACGCAGACGAGGGTCCTGCTTCCTCCATGTCCCCTCTCCTGGGGATGTTTGGCTTCTCCGCAGGGCAGGAAGGGAGAGGCAGGCACCTGTGTCATTTCAGCTGACGGCACGGGGAACATCGCAGCGGAAAACCCCGAAAGGAGTGTGGGGACAGCGTTCTCAGAGCTGGGTGCCTCCATGGGGAGTGGCCTGGCAGGATGGATGCCCATGACCTGCAGGGACTGGATGCTGCTGGGGACAGGGAGCTGGGGGCAGTGTCTGGCTACCCAAGGGGTCACCAGAAGCTTTGTACAGCAAGAGACCCTGGAAGTAAGGGGATGTCTCCAAGCTCCAGGGTCCTGGGAAGCACATGTTTGCGGACGCCTTCGTAGGTGACTATTCTGTTGTTTGAAGCCCTCGTAGGGGACATAAAACAACAGAAAGGGAAAGGGTTGGGCCGAGGCAGAGCTAAGCTTTTGACCATGGACACTCTATAACACTCAGCACACAGAGCCCCTGTGCCCCGACTTGGGATAGACACTGCCAGCGGCCTTGGTCCTCACCCAACCCTGGCCCCTGTGCTCTCTTCCCACAGCCTGGAATTTCTCTCTCTCCTCCTCACCTCAGAAATCCTACCAGACCCGAGGCCAGGCCAAGGACTGCCTCTAAGAAGTCCACACGTCTCTCCAGGGCCCGGCCTGCGTCTTGGTCTATCTCTGCGAGAGCAGTTGTTTCTTCATCAGGGACCGTTCTGTCACCCCCACAGGGGGCATTTGACAATGCCTGGAGACATTTTTGGTTGTCAAATGGGCGAGGCAGGGGGTGCTCCTGGCATCTCTTGGGTGGAGGCTGCTCGAAATCTAGGATGCACAGCGCAGCCTTTGCAGTCGCTGGCCCCAGATGTCAGAAGCGTGGCGGAAAGAAAAGCCCTGCAGCGCGGCTTCCGGAGCCCGCCAGGGGCATCTTGGTGCGATCATACTCACATCACTGTCTGCTATATGTTGGGTGCTTATTTTAAGTCAAATGCTGTTCTGAATTGCTCACATGCACTGTCTCCTCTAACTCTCACAGTCCCCCGCAGGAGGGCCCGTAGACAGCATCCTTTGATGGGTGAGGGAATGGCACTCTCCAGTACTTGGCATATAATAGATGCTCAATAAAGCAGGTCTCCGGCCTTGTGGGGTGCAATGACCTAGAGAAGAGAGACAGAGGGAGGTGGAAATTTCTCCTGGATGAGGCATGGTTGCAGCTGACATTGAAAAAGAACACATCCTGCCCAGCACAGGTCTGGGCAGATGCCACCCGGACACAGCCAGGTCCAGCAGATGCTTCTCTGGGCTGGGCTTATCCAACTCACAGCTGTCCTAGCAGCACCACTCCTGCCTTTGTTTTTTTTTTGGGCGGGGGCAGCTGTGTTACTTGCGGTGGGTATGGAAGTGAACCCCCAGATACGACCCCCATGAAGAACTGACTGTGGCAGCTGCTGAGATGTCTATCAATCAGCAGCCAGGTACAGCAATCGGAACCTGTGGGCACTGACTCAGTGGCGGGGAACGCCTTGTCTTAGGCCACTTCTCTAGGTGATTGCACCCCACTAGGCCGGAGACCTGCTTTATTGAGCATCTATTATATGCCAAGTACTGGCAAGTGCCATTCCCTCACCCATCAAAGGATGCTGTCTATGGGGCCTTCCTGCGGGGGACAGTGAGAGTTAAAGGGGACAGTGCATGTGAGCAGTTCAGAACAGCATTTGACTTAAAAGAAGCACCCAACATGTAGCAGACAGCGATGTGAATATGATCACACCAAGATGCCCCCGGCGGGCTCCGAAGGCCACGCTGCAGGGCTTTTCTCTCCGCCATGCTTCTGACATCTGGGGCCGGAAGTTGAGGCCATGTTTCTCCTTGGGTGACCAGCATCAGCCTCCATCTTAGCAGACTGGAGAGAGAACCTTCTGCTGGTCTTAAAGAAGCAAGTTGCTATGTATGAACTGCCTATAAGCCAATTATGTGGAAAGGAACTTCGGATGCCTCTAGGACCTGAGAGATGCCTCCGACTGACAGCACGGAGCTGGGAAAAGAACTAAACGCCACCCACAGCAGGAAGAAACTGGGAAGCAGGTTCTCCCATAGTCAAGCCTCTGGATGAGAATGCAGCCCAGTCAACACCTTGGTTGCAGTCTGTGAGACCCTGGTAAAGGATTCATCTAAATCATGCCTAGACACCTGACTCATGGAAACTGAGATAATCAGTGTGTGTTGTCTTAAGCCACTAAGTTTGTGATAATTTGTTATGCAATAATAGAACAGTAATTATTACCAGTAATAAAGAAAGTAAATGTATGTACACCAGCAGACATTCAGTGGATGGTATGTTCATCTACCCATCCATCCATCCGTCCATCCATCCATCCATCCAACCATCCTCCATTCTTCCTTCCTTCCTTCCTCCCTCCCTCCTTTCCTTCCTTCCAATTCAGCCACCCATCGTGTAGAGTGAGGGATATCACAAGAAAGTTCTGTGCCTTGCAAAAATGCTGGTGCTTTGACCAGCTGAGTCTGGAATCCTAGGGGTGTATGGGATTCTTCTCAGGATGTCCTTTATCTGCACTTATTAGCACACAGTAAACATTGACCATCTTTGAGAAGGCACTGAAAATCTTTTTGTTTAAATTTTTTGAGCCAACCTTATTGACCAAGAGGCACCAAATATCTTGCCGTCTAAGTCTGATCTAAGGAAAAGCAAACTCGTGGGGTATTTTGTGTGTGTGTGCTTACCCATGAGGTTTGTCAAGGGCAAGGTGGGCAAGACACCCAGTCTATCCTCCCTCCCACCCATTTGGCCCAAGCCCTGAGTGGCTTCAGGTTGTAAGTAATGCATGCACAAGGGAGCAGGGGAGCGTCTGCGTGGATCCAGTTCTCCATCTGGTCGTCAGTGGGGAGACCAGACACAGATGTCAAATATCTACAGCAAATGTGAGACTATTTGGGTACAATTTAGCAGAAACGAGTCATCCTGCAGACATAAACATTTTAATCGGAGTGACAATTTATTCAAACAATTTGACAATGCTTACACATGCTGAACAGATGGGCTGGGGTGGGGGGCACAGCAAGAGAGCTGGTGGGGGAGGGAAGCCCCTGGCAGAGACTGGCTGGACTGCTGGGAGGGGCAGAGTGGAAGATGAGGGCCCCCTGTCCTTCCTATTCCCAGAGAGGCTCCTGAAATGACCCCAGATCTCACCCCAGGAAACCCGCCTGCGCTTTCAGACACCTCTGTTTGATATCCTGAACTGCTGGAGACTTGAGATAAATGCTGCAAAGAGGAAGGCCATTCAAGAATATCTGCTGAGCATCTGTGAAGGGCCACACATTGTGCTGTATGCTGTGTGCTGTACACATGTGTGTGCATGCATGTATACATGTGTGTAGCCTCATCCACTATTCATGTCTTCTGATTTCTGAATTTGGAGTTTGTAGTTGTCTGAGCCTGGCCCAGAAGTAGCTCCTACTTTGAGGCTTTTGGTGCAAACAGTTTGGAGACCGATCCCAGGAAGCTCCTGTGGGAGTGTGAGGAACGGAGGCAAGGAAAGGAAGGACACAGACACAGGGTGTTAATGAGCTGGCTGTGGAGTTGCTACCTTGGAGGCAATATCACTGGGTACCCTGGGGAGGTGGTGCGGGGTATGCCTCAGACATGCCTTCCCAGGCTAGGAAGCTGGTGAGTGTCCTTCAACCCCTGTGTCCTATTGGCTGAGAGCGCTGGCTCCTGGGCACCTCCTAACCCATCCTACCTGGGCTGAGGAGCTAAGGTGCTTGCCATGGCTCACGGCACTGCACTAGCTGCTGAGTATACAGGGGACGTGAGCTCACAGATGGTGCTTTTGTATCAAGATTGCTGAGGGCCACAGACTGAAGTGACGTGCCCAAGATCTCCAGTTGGTTAGCAGTAAAGCCAGAGTAGATCTCATGTTTTCTGAGCTCCCATCCGCGGCTCTCTCCACAGGACTATATTGCAACTGTCCATGCTTCCTTGGGACATTTAAAAGAAAATTAATTCACAATGAAAAATTATGTCAGTGGAACAGTCCCTGATATTCAGGCTGTTAGCTGCCCCTTTGGTGAACTTATTTGATTAGAAGTGTGTGAGCTCTTTGATTCTGATTTGGAAATCATCGTCTGAGGCCCTGGGCCAACTACGATCAGCCCCTCGGCCCTTGATGCATTTGGTATTTCTTTCCCCACGGCAGCCAATAGAGTTTGGAGCCCTCGTCCTCTCGTCTCCTCAAAGCAGCACCCTTCAACCTACCTGCCCTTCTCCCTCATTTCTCACCGCAGTCCACACTGCCCAGCAATGGGTCTTCCCAGCCAACTTCAGGCACAATTTCCTCCTCTTCAAAACCACCATGAAGGCCATTTGGACTCACTGATAAAATCCAAGTCTCAAACCCAGGTATCCACCTGCCCTCTCCACAATGCCTCTGGCACGCAGCAAAGGCCAGCATCCAGATGGTGCTCTGGGATTGTCTTGAAAGCTACCCTTGCCCATCTCAGCAGGCATCCCTGCAGGGTACAGCAGGGCAGGTCCTGACCCTGGGAGTCGTCTCGATGTCCCAGACCTTTCTTGACCCACTCCTCCCATCCATCAGCAGGCGACATCAGAGCTTCCTTCAAAACACATCTTGGATCCCATTCATGGTTTTCATCTCCACTCTGGTCCAAGGTCTCACCACATCCCAGTGGTCTCTCTCCTTCATCCACTCTTGCCCACCCCTTGACCCATTTTCCATTCAGCAGCCTGAGCCATCTTTTAAAAACTTAAATTGGATGGCTTTGTGAGCATGTGTAAAATGCTTCAATCACCCTCAGTGGTTCTTACCGTGATCACAAAGGACCCCCGGGGTAGCCCCCGCCTGACTTTGTGTTCCCCACCCTCCTCTCCCTCCAGCCCACTTATTCCAGGAACACTGGCAGCTTCGGCACCTTGCCCGCTCCTCTCTCCACATCCCCTCTCCCTTGGATGCCTCTTCTAACTGATCTCCACCTCCCCTCCCTCTCATCCTCCAGAACTCAGCCAAAATGTCAGCACCCAGGAGGCCTTCCCAGAATCCCTTACAAGGTGTCTCCCTGCCATTCTCCATGCTGACACTCGAGAATCTGCCATGGTATAATAATAAGCCTATTGGTTTGTCGCTGTCCCCTCTGCAAGACTGTAAGCTACACAGACAGGAACCATGTTTTTGTTGAGAAACGTGTTCTCCAGTATCTGGACTGTAGTAGGGATTGTTGATGGAAAATTGTTGAATGAATAAACAAATGGTGGAATAAATCTCTAGGACTGCTTCTCATTCCAAAATCAGAAAGGTTTTACATCGGATTCAAAAACTGTCCCTTAAAGGGCTCCCTCCAAGGTCCATTCCTGGATACCTGGCCTTCACGGCTCCTGGAAGTCTCCCACCCACATCCCATACTCCTGATGCTCCACAGAGGCAGGACCATCAGCTTCTTTCAAGCCCTTCTCTCTCTTCTCTCTTTTGTGCACTCTGATCCCTTTGCCGCAGATGCCTGCCCTCAGCCAGCATCTGCCTTTGGATATCCTTACCATGACCCAAAGCCCAGTCCAGTACCATCTCCTCCAGGTGACCTTCCTCATCCCCTAAGCCAGAAGGCATGGCTCACATTCACGGTGCTTCTTGCTATGTGTCAGGCTCTGGACTAAGACGTTACACCCTGGGGCAGATTGTGTTTTTCAAAGAAGATTGCCATCAACCATTCTACCGTACTTGCTCTTCTAACAAATGTGACATTGACACTCCTCCCATTCAATGGTGGGAGGAGCTTGGGTAGAGGGATATGGAACGTGGCAGAACTGATGCTGTGTGGCTCACAAGGCTGGGCATGAAAATACTGTGAACTTCCGCCTTGTTCCCTTGGATTGCTCATTATTCAAAGTGCCATTGAATTGGATGCACAGCCAATTCAGCCTATAGTTTTCTTTGCCTTAATGACAAATCCACTGGGAAAAGGCTATGAATAACTGTGAGACCCCAAAGCACATAGGGCACTTGTTCTGTAATAAATGTTTGACAAGATGGCCATCTTCTTAGAGTAGGAATAGACTGTTTCCCTCCTCCTGTCTCAGGTTTTCTGAGTGCAGATGCTTCCCAATTTATCTCTTAATATAATCTCTAGTTACTCACTCCCCTCCTCCCAAGCAAGTGGAATGGTTTTGCAATTTAATTTAATCACCCACTGAGTTTCCAAAATTAATTTCCTGTTAGAAATAAATATTGCACTATGAATTATAAATCAGACCAGGCAGTAATTTGCAGACAACCTGTAAATTACAATTTCTACTGTTCTCTGCAGTGAATAGAAGAGGGAACACTTGGTGTCCCCGGGATTGAGCATGTGCAGCCACTTAGGGAGAAGGTCAGGTCTGAGTGGACATGTCATCTGCGGGGAAGGCTCTGGCTGCCACGGGGCCTCCTGACATCAGCTGCTTTTGCTCCTTATGATTCCATGGTGCCAGCGTTTGGAGAGCCCCCCACTGTCTACTGGCCCCCAGGGGTAGAACTATGAATGACAAGGTCCCTGATCCAGGATGTCAGGGCCTCTTAGTCGTGCCCCACATGAAGAGGCTGTGATACTAAGGACGGAGGGAAGGGCTCACACTACCCTCAACAGGTGAGGATGGCTCTTCTGAGCATTTACATATGTTAATTGGTTTGATCTTCACAACAGCCCTATGAAGTAGGTTCTACGATCGGCATTGTTTTATGGATGAGGAAACTGAGGCACAGAGAACATGAGTAATCTGCCGATGATGGCAAGTCATCAGGTGGTGGTGCCCTGTTGTGTGAGGCAGCCTGGGTCCAGAATTGGGGTTCTTCTCACCCCTCACGCTCACACCTTGATTTGGCCCGCTCTCACCCCACTGCCTCCCTACCAGCCAGACCACTTTCATCTCTAGGCCTGACGGCCATCAAAGCTTCCAGCTAGTCTCCAGCTTCCACTTGTCTCTACAGGGACCCCTTCCTCACAAAGGAACTCAGAGAACTCCTTAGAAACAGCAACTGCAAAGTGAAGATTCCAGGACTGCCTCATGCTCTTAGGATGAATGACACAACACCCTTGCCCCCTGAAAACTACCAGGTGGACAGTAAAGATGGAAGGTCTCAGCACTGGCTAGCTGGGACCCCGACAGAGGGTGTAAACTGTGGCTTCTCACGGAGAAATGATGACCTCACTGGGGTTGGGAACGAAACGATCACAGGAGAGGGATGTGTCCATGTTTCCCTGGTGAGCAAACCACTCGCAAATCCACAAGGCGAAGTCCCAGCCTCCATTCAACATCCATTTAGCAAAGTAGTTATTGACTGAAAGCTGAGCCATCAAAAGTGGGGTGACTCCATGGTGAGTGGCACAAGCAAGACCTTTAGCCCAAGTAACTCCTAGTTCAGGAAGAAGATAGACAATAAACTGGCAACCCCAGTGCTGCATGGCCCACCTGTGCTGGGAGGAGAGGTATGGGGCCGTGCATAGGTCCAAGGGGGATTCTGGTGGCTTTCCTTTCCTCCCACAGCCCATGGACCTGGGGAGGCTACTCTCATCCGCCCAACTTACAGGTGGGGAAACTGAGAGGTGAAGTGACTTGCCCCAGGCCACAGGGCTGGTGAGTGGCAGAGCTGAGGGCTCATCAGGCAGTTGGCTACAGAGCCCATGGGGTGATTCTCATGAATCCCAGCTGTTTTTTCCTGATTCTCAGCAAATTGTTGAATTAGAATGTCAGGCCAGCCAACAGAGGCAGCTCAAGGGGGTCCTGCCTAGATTGGGCAGATTATTCTCACCCAGTCTGGGCAGATTATTCTTTCCTTCCAGACAATCTTTGGATCCATTTAGTCTTTCTGTTGTAGGGCCAGAAGCCCATTGCAAAATAGCCAAGAAATAAAAGGACATTTACTGCCTCATTTTTACTAGAAATTCTGGGAGAGTGCTAGTTGCAGGCATGGCTGGATCTAGGGACTTGAGCTCTGTCTTCTGGATCATTTTCTGTCTCTCCTCACTTGATTCTATGTGGCTTCTGATCTGCTTCTAGCAAAGAGGCTGCCTCACCCTGCAGTCTGGCAGCACCCCAGCTGTCCTCCATGGGTGTCCTCACAGCTCCACACCCAAAGGGAAAAGCCATTTTACCTCCGGCACCAAACACAGCCATTTTAAGAGAGATCCCCAAATGGTCTGGCTGAGGCCAACTGCCCACTCCTGGGCCCACCACTGTGGCCAGAGGAATGGGTGCTGTGACCACCTAAGGCATTGACGAATGCAGCCGAGATGCAGGGCAGGAATGACATTCGACATCGGCCACTTGGTGCTCCACACACTCCAAGTGCAGTGACAGAAGCAGCTTCCGCTTCACAAGAAGCTTGGGTTGGGCTGCCCCCGGGAAAACCTTGGGGTAGACCAAGGGAGGCCCCCACGGCTACCTTCTCATGGCTTTCCCAGCCTTGACCTCCAGAGCCATTCAGGACGAGCATTGGAGGTGCTTGTGAGCTTTCCTGGTCAGGGGCAGGCTGACTGGAACAGGGTAGAGAAAACAAAGGACAAAGCTGGCCTCTCTTCCAGATAAAATATTCAGCCGCATTGAGGCGTCTCCTCCGTTGCCTCATTCCACTATCTGAACACCATTTAACTGACAGCGATGACATCAGCCCCCTGAAATGAATTCACTTGAGGGCACAAATGGCTGATAAGTCATTCAGGTCCTTTCCCATCTGGCAGTTGTCACCTGATGGTCTGAACGGTCCCTGGGAAGTGGGGTGTCAAGGGTGGGGCAGTGGAAGGAAGAGAAAGGAAAAGAAGGGTCTACGGCATGTGATGTTGGACCACACTCTTTTCCTTTGGGGAGTGGCAAGCATGATTCTTCTGGGACTCTCATCACAGAGCCTGGTCCCTGTGTCCCTGGGATGGCAGGTGACCTAACCTAAGCCATTGTGGCCCCATCCCTATTGTCAAGAGGTTGGGCCTGCTTCGTTCCCTGAAATTGCTGTGCTTGGAGCTGGACAGGAAGACGTTTTTGTGTTCGCACACCTAAAATGGCTGAGGCGGCCGTCTCCGCCATGGGGCCGAGGGACAGGAGCCTTTTGGAAGGAGGAGATCCAGAGGCCGAGTAGAAACAGGCAGAGTGGAGAAGAATAAAGAGCCCAGAAGACAAAGCCTGAGTTCCTGGATCCAGCCGTGCCTGCAGCGAGACCTACTTCTGAAATTTGCCTTAAAATGAACCAGTAAATTCCCTTTTGTTTCTCAGCTATTTGGAATTGGGCTCCTAGGACCTCAATAGCCAGCTTAACTGATCCAAGTGTTGGCCAATAGAGGGTTGTGACCATTTCCATCCCAGCCTCCTCCTCTGTCTCCTCCTTCTCCTCTTTCTTCTTTGTGGGCATAACCACTCACTAAGCATCTATTCTGTCTCCTGTGCACACAGGCAGAGCCTCTTTGTGCATTACATCAGCACAGCCTTCCACCAGCGAGCATCCCTTTATCCTTCTGGGTCCAGCTCAGACAGAGCCAGCATCCAGGCCTCTGACTCCAGGTCCATGTTCTTCCCAATTCTCCACGCACAAAACAGTCTTGCCTTAGGCAGAGGGTCTACCTCCTACACCGTGAATGGACCCGTGCAGTCCTCAAGGATGGGACAGACTGTGGCCAGAACAGCTGGGTAGAACAGCTGGTGGTCCTTCTTGCCCCATTTTTTTCAGCGCATAAATTCTCTTTTCTCTGCTTCTTTCGTTTGGCCCCAGACCTGGTTCCCTGGGGACACAGGGAAGAAGCAAATATTTACCGGAGGCATACTTGGCTTAAGTCTAGGCTTCAAGCCTTTTTAACATGTACAAATGGAAACTGCCAGGGCCCTGGGTTTAAACCCTCCCAGCCCCAGTTCTGTTGACGAACAGAAAAAAGAGCTGGTGTGGAGTGGTTGATGGCTGGTTCTCGACAGCAGTGGTGGGGACATCGCAGGCCACTGTGGCTGTGGGGCTAATACTTGGAGAGCAATGTCAGTGGGGGGAGTGGTGAGGGGGTGACAAGAACCTGAGAACCTTGGACCCCAATTTTTAGTGATTGGAGCTTCTAGACGAGCTGAAACTTCCTCACTGTAGATGGAAGCATTGTGCACATCTCAAAAGACATCATGCTTGCAGATTTGGGGAAGCTTTTTAAAAAATTGTGAAATATGCGTAGGATAAAATTTATCTTTTTAAGCATATGGCTCAAGCCTGTAATCCCAGCACTTTGGGAGGCAGAGGCTGGTGGATCAAGAGGTCAGGAGATCAAGACCATCCTGGCCAACGAGATGAAGAAACCCCATTGCTACTAAAAATACAAAAATTAGCAGGGCTTGAGGGTGTGTCCCTGTAGTCCCAGCTAATCAGGAGGTTAAGGCGGGAGAATTGCTTGAACGCGGGAGGCGAAGGCTACAGTGAGCCGAGATCATGCCACTGTACTCCAGCCTGGGCGACAGAGTGAGACTCTGTCTCAAAAAACAAAAGTATATGACTTAGGGTCACTAAATACATTTACAGCGTTGTGCAACTCATCGCCTTCCATCAGAAGAACTTTTTTTTTTTGAGATGGAGTTTTGTTCTTATCACCCAGCCTGGAGTGCGGAGTGTGATCTCTGCTCACTGCAACCTTTGCCTCCTGGGCTCAAGCAGTTCTGCCTCAGCCTCCCTAGTAGCTGGGATTACAGGCGCCCACCACCATGCCTGGCTAATTTTTGTATTTGTAGTAGAGATGGGGTTTCACCATGTTGGCCAGGCTGGTCTCAAACTCCTGATTTATATGATCCGCCTGCCTTGGCCTCCCAAAGTGCTGGGATTACAGGCATGAGCCGCTGCGCCTGGCCCAGAAGAACATTTTCATCACCACAAACTGAAATTCTGTCTGGATTGAACACCTCCCCATTTGCCCTCCCGCAAGCCCTTGGCCACCTCCATTCTACTTCCTGTCTCTATGACTCTGGCTACTCCAGGTGCCTCCTCCAAATGGAATAAACTCGCCTGTCCTTTCGTGACCGGCTTGCTTTGTTAGTCTCTTGTCCTCAAGGTTCATCCATTTTGCAGCAGGTAACTCCTTCTAAGCCCTCCCAGCTGACATGTGTAGGCAGAGTTTTCTGAACTTTCCAAAAACATGCCTGCGCCTTTCTGATGCAATGATAGAGGATCAAACATTTCTTGGCCTAAGAAACTCATGAAAATGATCTCATTTAAGGACCAAACAGCATGATCATGGAGGCTTTACAGTGGGGAATGGCCACATTCTTGAAGTATGAACATTCAGAGCTGACACTGTGACACATTTTCACTTATGCCACCAGGAACAAGCACTGAGCTTCTAAGGAGAACTTTCTAACTCTGGTGACACTAACAGTAATTGGCCAATTTGACGTAACAACAATAAAAGTTTTGGAAACGTCTTAAACTCTCCAGCCTGCAGATCTTTGCTCTATGGTAGATGCCCTTGTCTTCCTGAGACTGTCCTTCTGGCTAGGTTCCTGTCAACAGCTCTGGGCAGCGTCATGATCTTTGCTGAGTTTTGACGCTCTGCTTTGTTTTAAGTGCTGACCAGACCCGCTTCTCACAGCACCTCACACCTAACACAACAACAGCCTCTGAGCGGCTTGACGTGGATCTCACGCCACTCTGGGTCCTGTCCCAAAGCAGAATTTCTGAGTTACAAGAGGATCCTTGCAGAAAGGCTCCTGCAGTTTCTCTCCGGGGGTGGGAGTGCACCATCCTTGCAGTCTCTCCTTGGTGGAACTTTCTCTCCCTGCACAATGCTTCTAATTGGAAAGGCGCGGCACATATATACATATATACATATATATATATATATACATATATATATATATATATATATATATATATATATATATATAGGAGACGGAGTTTCGCTATTGTTGCCTATGCTGGAGTGCAGTGGTGCCATCTCAGCTCACCCCAACCTCCACCTCCCAGGTTCAAGTGATTCTCCTGTGTTCAAGTGATTCTCCTGCCTCAGCCTCCTGAGTAGCTGAGATGACAGGCACTTGGCTAATTTTTTCTTTTTTAGTAGAGATGGGGTTTCATCATGTTGGCCAGGCTGGTCTCCTGATCTCATGTGATCTGCCTGCCTCAGCCTCTCAAAGTGCTGGGACTACAGGCATGAGCCTGCGCACCCGGCCAGGCATATACTTTCTACGTCAGCCCTTCTAAGCATGCTCCCCATGAGCTGCCTGCCGTGGAATCACCCCAGGGCAGGGCCCATGGAATCTGCCCTTTAAATCATATCCCCATTAGGTTCTTGTGCTCACCGAAGGCTAAAGACCAACTGATTCTCTTACGTTTGAATTTTTTAGAGCAAATTTGGGTTGCTTTTATAATCAAATAAAAATCAAGATAAATAGTGCTTTTCTTTCTTTTTTCTTTTTCCAGCTGTTTTCTTCCCTTCCTTCTCTCCCTTAAAGAACCAAAGACCCTGCCCGGGCATCATAGCATCTCCATTCCCAGACCTTCTGCTTCAGGGGCTGTATCTTTGAGAAGTTCCTGAGCGATGCTAAGGGCTCAGCTTTGGAGATCAGCAGGAAGGAGGGAGCTCACCCCAGGAAGCGGGGATGCTCTGGAAACTGGGCTGCTGGCTCTACCCCCTGGACAATCTTCTGGGGATGCAGGCTGGCTGTCTGCACCTGCTACCTGTTCCCAGGGGAGTGTGGGAAGCCCAGACTGGGCAGCTCAGCCTCCTCCCTGGAGGGGCCGTCACTGTTGCCGAGGGCCCAATCTGGATGCCCCTGGGTGCAAGGTCAGTCATCTTAGAGGCCAAGGGAAGAAAGCCAGACATCCTTTTATTTTTTTCTAAAGAGTAAACAATACAGCTAATAAAAAGGATGAACTCTTAGACTTTTACAGAATCTTCTCAAGACAGCCTGCTCTGCAGGACCCCACAGTCCTGAGTGCATCCCGGGCCTTTGAAGAGAAGCCCAGGCATCACGGTGACACCGTCTGTCGCACCGTCTCTGTCAGGCACCATCCCCAGGGCTCTGTGCTGCTTTTCCCTGTGTGGTCCTTCCCGGCACTCAGCACAGTGACCAGCGCAGGAACCTCCTGATTTCTCTCAGTCACTTCCTCAGTGTCAGCACCCCACTGCTGGACTGGGGGCTCCACAAAGCCAGAGCCATGACTGTTTTGTTTGCTGCTATCTCCCTGGTGCCTGGCACACAGTAGGCCTTCAATATACTGTTTATTTATTGGCTCAGTAAATAAAGGACATACAATTCCCAAATCCTCTGAATTTACAGAATCACAGAATGGAATCATTCCACTTTCCTTTTTTGTCTGTTTTTTTTTTTTTCCTGCCTTCCGTCCTTCTTTTTCTCTCTCTCTCGTTCTTTTTCCTTTGAGACATTCTTGCTCTGTCACCCAGGCTGGAGTGCAATGGCACTATCTTGGCTCACTGCAAACTCTGCCTCCCAGAGTCAAGCAATTCTCATGCCCTAGCCCCACAAGTAGCTGGGACTATAGGTACCCACCACAACTCCCAGCTAATCTTTTGTATTTTAGTAGAGACAGGGTTTTACCATGTTGCCCAGACTGGTCTTGAACTTCTGACCTCAGGCAATCCACCTGCCTTGACTTCCCAAAGTGCTGGGATTACAGGTGTGAGCCCCCGTGCCCAGCCACAGTCATTACACTTTTCTTGAGGGTTTACTATGTGCCAGGAACTTTGCCAGGTGTGAGATCCATTAGAAAACAAGAGCCCTACCCATTTCTTGCCTCCTGGAGCTGAGTAATACTAGAAGAAACAAGATTTTGGAAACAGACAAAGGTTTAAAAATTCCAGGTCTGCCACTTACCTGGGTGCACTTGGGCAGCTGAGCACCAGGGCCTGGGTTTCTCCATTTGTAAAACAGATGTGATAACAGCATCAACTTCATCAGTTGTCGGGTGGATTGGAGATAACATCTGTAATGCGTTTAACAAAATGCTTAGTACCTAGTACGTGCTCAGTAAATTAGCTTCTGCATTACTGTTCTACAGCTGCTGTTACAAAGAACCACAGACTTGGCGGGGGGTTGATTGCAACAGAAATTTGTTCTCTCACAATTTTGGAGGTCCAAAGTCCAACATCAAGGTGATGGCACAGCGAGCTCCTTCTGGGGGGCTGCAAGAGAAAATCCGTTCCACGCCACCCAGGAATCCTCCGAGCTCCTTGGCTTATGGCAGCAAAACTCCAGTCTGACTCACGGCCAAGTGGCTCCTCTTTTGTGTGTCCTTACAGCTCTGCATCCCTTTCCTCTCTAAGGGTGCCAGTCACTGAATTTAGGACTCACCCCGATCCATTATGATGTCAGCTGACCTAATTACATTTGTGTTTCCACATAAGGCTACATTCTGAGGTTCTGGGGAGACATGAATTTTCGGAGGGACACTATCCTGCCCAGAACAGCTTCTCTTCCTTTGTGTGTGTGCTCAGTGCTTTGTAGACGTGACTTTATTCCCTTCTCCTAGCTACACTATGAGGAAGGGACAACGGCTACCTTGCCTCAGATGAGGAGGTGAGGCTCAGAGAATTGTAGTCTCTCAGGATACATGATCATCCTTGCCCTTGCTTGGAATGCATCTGATTTTCAAAGAGGGGACCTGCAGCAGAGCCTCCCAGCCTGACTTTTCTCTCCCAATGGCCATCTCTGCACAAAACGGACAAGGGGAAGCTGGGCTCCACAGCGCCCTGTGTTCACAGGCTCCGCAGCCAGAATAAACGTCCTGACTTAAAACAGACATTGATCAGACCTGCTGGGAGGGCGAGCAGGAAGCAGAAAGGCGTGGCTCCTTCCAAGTTTCTGTTGGCAGAGAGGGCAGAGCTGACAACTCCAAGTGAAAGATGTTTTCACCATGTGCAAGAGCAGAGACGGCCAGCTCGGCACCCCAGCCCCGCTCACAGCTCGAGGCTGATGCTTCCCAGCAGAAAGAGCTCTTTCTCTCTCAAATGTTTCAGTAATCTTATCCTAACCTGGCACAGAACCTCATCCTTCCTGGGGACACAGGAATGTTTGCTGCTTGACGCCAATAAAATCCAACTCCTTAACGTCTCTCCTAGGGTCCATTCGTGGGGTGGGGTTCATTCCGCGCCGTTCTGTGGATAGAGTCAGAGGAATCTGCTGGGTCTCTTCTGCCTCAGAATAAGTTCACCAGGCATCTCTACCTTACCCAGAAGAGAACAGTTTATTTGCACATGTGCACAGCCACTGACACCACCAGCAATAAACAGAATGGGTTCTTGCTCCAGTCTCGGGCCCGTCATTAAGGCTGCTCTGTTCCTGCAGGCCTTCTGATGAGTGCCACGTTCTGTTCCTCTAACTTGGGCGAAGCTCCCTCAAATGCTAGTTTCAAAGAGTCCTTGTTACAAGGGCAGGTGCTGGGGCCCAAATCCTAAGGCTCTGACTCAGTAGTCCAGGTTGGGTCCCGGGTCTGTGATACGAGTGGTCCCGGCTCCACACTTGGCCAAATACTGGGCAGCTTGGAAGAAAGCTCCAGAAGCACTCTAGAGCATACATCATCACTCAGAATTGATCTGTAGGAAAGAGCTAAACCAGTGTCTTCCCAAGTGCAGGCTGCTGGTTGAGGGAAGGTGATTTTAGATTTTAGGGCATGATTTGTATAGTGTGAAAATTATTCCCCTCTGGTTAGATCAACGGAAAATTCATCTGGCGCTAAGAGTCTTTAGCACCTCTTAACACTTCTAAGCTACCTTTTGAACAAAGAGAGAGAGGCCTTAGGCTTGAAGCCATCCACAGGCAGCAGTATCTGGCTGGAATTTAGCAATGTTCATTTGTGTCAAGGTATTTATTTCTATGGTTATCTTTTATTAATGGCAAGGAATGCTGATTTCCATTTCTGATGATGATATCAAGTTTCCTTTTAGTTAAATGTTTAATTAGAAATGTGAGGTGATTTACAGAAGAAGAAAGATCGTGACTTGAATTACAGTGCAGGTGGCAGGACAGGCCAAAATGACGACAGTGGTTCAGAAATGACTGGAATTTGGGAAGTGCTAGTTAGTCGATGCTTAGCATTTGGGGCTGCGAAAACCAAGGCCTTGAGAGGGGAAGGAACTCGTCTGAGCTCATGCGGTACCTGGTGGTGGTCTTTGCTGTCACCCACTGTCACCCATTGTGGATCTCTTTGCAGAGCCGCTGCTCGGGGACCAGGGGATCTGAGCTCACTGGGGAAGTGTGAGCTTCAACACACCAACATCGTTAAAATAGATAAAAAGAAAGCGGCAAGAGTGACCTCACCCCAGCATGTGGTGGCCGCTGAGAGCAGAGGGTTGTAAAAATTCATTGCCCTGTATTTGTGACCTGCTGCAGCAGGCGGACCTCCTTTGAGGGGGTCACCCGAGAGGCGGGAAATGGAAACACTCTTTGGGCCTGACACAGTGGTTCAGCAGTGACCTCATCCCATCAACTGAAGACTTGTTATTCGAAACTTAATTTTATTTTGTTTCTAAGTGCTTGGGAACTGGGGCTTAAGGTGACTTTTGTCATCAAAAGGAAGAACCAGATCTTGGAAAGGAACAGAGCATCCTAAGTGTCTGCTGAGCGCTGACTTTGCAGCCGCAGGTTCACATTCTTCCCTAACTCCGGCAGATCTGCCTTCTTGGTCCCATCGGTCTCCATGTGTGGTTGGAGTGATCTCTGGGCTTTGCTGATGTGAAGCTGTGGGGAGGTGGCTTTTTAAGAGTCATGTTCTCAGCGGGAAGAGCTCTTTCTCCAGCATTTCAGTAATCACTTCCCAACCTGGCACAGAACCTCTCCCTTCCTGGGGACACAGGAATGTTTGCTGCTGGACATCAATAAGATCCAACTCCTTAACGTCTCTTCTGGGGTCCATTCAGAGAGTGGGGTTCCACTTTTGGGTCCCCTGTTCAAGGCTGGTCTGCAGGCCTTCTGACAAGTGCCACGTTCTGTTTCTCGAACTTGAGCTGAGCTTCCTCAAACTCTAGTTTCAAAGAGCCTTCGTTACAAAGGCGGGTCTTAGGACCCCATATCCAAAGGCTCTGACTCAGTAGGTCCAGGGTGGGATTCCAGGACTGTGATACAAGTGGTCCAGGCACCACACTTGGCCAAATGCTGTGAGATCCTCATCCAAAGCGTGTACTGAAGGAGGGCTCTCAGGAGAAGCTGGAAAGGTAGTGAGGGCAGAAAGGGGCTAGGCAAGGAAGTCGTCTCAGTTGGAGTCTAGCACAGTCCCATTGGGAACCCTGGATCAGGAATGATGCCACAGAATTGAAACTGTGTTAGGCGCGAGGCAAAGCATTCAAACCCCCATACCAGTCAGTCATCAGCTGTAGGATACCTGTAGGGTGGGCAAGGAGGACCTTCTCAGACACTTTTCCAGAGAAGCAAGCAGCAGCGAGTCTTCAGAAGCATCCATGCTCTGGTAAATCAGCTGTCAGCAGTCACAGGAGGAACAGTGCTGATTTATAGCTTTTGCCAATGTCTGTGGTGTCTTCCTCTATGCCAACTGCAAAGCTACAATGTTTTAAGAACAGGCTCACAAATTTCCTGAATATTTAACAATGAGTTCTCTCAAGCCAGGAGGAGCTGGCTCCAGCACACTCTACATTAGCAGTCAACTCTCAAAATAGCTGGAGGAAGCGGAGGTTCCCGGGAAGAACGTGGCGGGACCTGGTTGATGGCAGGTGCGTTCTAACCAGGATGACTGCTTCCTGTCTCACTGTGTTTCCTGGCCCCGAGAGCAGGAACATCTTTTGGAGACACAGTTCCAACGTGCCCCTCGTGGATTAAAACCCTTCTTCGCAGGCTCTCCATCACCTTCGGGATAAAGTCCCCCACCTCACTTTGGCCCTCAAAGCCCTGCCCTTGGGGTCCCTGTGGACCACCTCTTTCCACTCGCTCTCTCATGGCTCCGACCACCCTGACTCATCTCCTGTCCTTGAAGTTTTGATCCTCTCTCATGGCCAGATATCTAGGCCAATTCACACGCAGCCCTCTTGGCCAGAGACACAATGGTGGCCCCTGCCCCGTCCGCTCAGCCCCCCTGGCTCCAGCATTGGTGGAACTTCCACTTCGTATCTGTCTCACTTGCGAGCAGGGCGTTCAGGACTTGCTGTCTGAGCTTGGGCCAGTGCACCCCACCTCTGGGCTAAGTTTGCAGCCTGTCTTCCACCCTGGACTGGTTACTCCTTGAAGGAAGAGACTTTGTGTGGCTTCATTACTTCTCAAAATCCAATACCTAGTACAGGGCTTTATTATGGAAAAATGAACAAATTGATCAGTCTATCAAATGACTAATGAATGTCTGAGTGGTCAAGGCTGCTGCCTGGTAACAAATGCCTCCAAGAAGAGCCCCTCAGGGAGAGTCTCCCTATGCCTTGCAGCCTCACCCTGAGGACTGAGAGTGAAGCCGAGGTGCTAAGAGCTGGCCCCCGCTCAGCCCCAAGTGTGCCTGCTGCTTCTTAGATGTGGCTACGTTTACTCCTCATAGCAGACCTGGGTAGGAGATCAAAGCACTGCCCCATTTCAGAGACAAGGAAATTGAAGAGGCTCAAGGGGTTAAATTTCCCAGGGTCAAGTGGCTACTCAATAGCGATGGTGCTACAGTGGACTTTTTCACCAACAGCATTTTCTTCTATCATACTTCAGTCCCTAGAGCAGTGCTTCATCTTTTTATCTTCTTCTCTGTATCTCTCAGCATGGATGCAACTTCCTCTGTTTAAATGTCCCTGTTGGCTCAGCCAGGCGCAGTGGCTCACATCTGTAATCCCAGCACTTTGGAAGGCCAAGACGGGTGGATCACCTGAGGTTGGGAGTTGGAGACCAGCCTGACCAACATAGTGAAAGCCCATCTCTACTAAAAATACAAAATTAGCTGGGCATGGTGGCGCATGCCTGTAATCCCAGCCATTCGGGAGGCTGAGGCAGGAGAATGGCTTGAACCCGGGAGGTGGAGGTTGCAGTGAGCTGAGATTGCGCCATTGCACTCCAGCATGGGCAACAAGAGCAAAACTCTGTCTCAAAAAAAAAAAAATGCCCCTGTTTGCTGAGCATTTGCATGGTTTTCCTTCTCTTTTCATTGTGTGTGATCTCTGCACACCTGTGTGAGTAGCGCTACATTGGCCGGAAGAGGAAGACACGGATCGGAGCGAGGTTCACATCTTGAGAGATTTTGCAGCTAAACTTATGGGCAGTAAAGAATTAACACTGTCCAAAGAGAGTTGGCCTTTGTCCCTGGCTCCTGGGAGGTAGCCTCTAAGTATTTGGAATGTCTTGTTTCATAAAAGTGTCTTTGTTTACCTGGGAGATCTTAGGCCACACAAGATAGCCTACATTGACCCTATGATTTATGGTGAGGGTCTTGGGTCACCCAGTACCAACTTGACCTCCGGAGGGACTGGAGGCCAAAGGCCAGCCACATGGACAATCATCCATGTCTATGTGACTGAACCCCAATAAAATCTCTGGGTATGGAGGCTCACATGAGCTTCCCTGGCTGGCACATCTCCATGTGTGTGGTCATACATGAGTGCCAGGAAAAGTGAGTGCTGTCTGAGACTTCACCAGGAGAGGACAACTAGAATTTTTATGCTTGGAACTTCCCTAGGCTCCGCCCCGTGTGTCTCTTCCAATGGCCAATATTAATCTGTATTATTTTGTGTAACCGTGACAGAGTACAGTAGCTTTCAGTGAGTTCTGTGAGTGCTTCTTAGCAAATTAGTAACCCTAAGGATAGGCCTGGGGACCCCAAATTTGTAATCGGTCACAGTTGTCTTGGGGACCTCTACTCTACAACGTGCATTTCAAGAATGCCCCTCCAGGACTGGCCCTAGAAATAAAGTACTGAGAGGCCTCCCACTGCATCTTGTCCACCGCTAGATTCCTTGGTCCTAGCACTCAGTAGACATTCAGTCAATATTTGTTGAGTCTATGCATTCAACAACAGCAGTCCCTGACCGTCAGAAAGCCTGAGCTGTTAGTGTTATTATCCCCACTTTAAGAGGCTGAGGAATCAGGAGTTTGGGGAGGAAGCGCCAGTGAAATTGCATGGGTTGGGGCCAAGCCCAGGGTTGCTTGGCTTTTCAAAGCCGGACATCATGGAGCCCTGTCATGGCCTACGATGATGCTATCTCTTCCATGTGTGTATCTGGCCTCAAAGAAAGGAAGACGCAGGGGATGGGGAACAGGGAATGCGGAGAGAGAGAGAGAGAGATGGGGAGAGAGACAGAACCTTTGTGAGTTATGAAAGGGAAAACCTGATGAGAGGAGATAACTGCTTCAATGCCATGCTTTTTGTTATAGAAATCTGCACTTAGAGGTTGAAGAAAAGATTTTTTTTTTTTGGCTGTTATTTGCTTAAGAGAATTGGAGAACTGAGGGCTGTCATGGTGGATGATTAATGGGAAAAAAAATTACATTTCGATGAGGTCTCTCGTCCTGAAGGGTGACTCTCATCAAAGGGATGTATAGAGTGGATGTCAGGTTCATTTCCTCATTTCCGTCTCAGCTGTGGCTGCAAGAGATGCTCTTACAAGGAAATCGGGTAGAAAAATTGCAGTTTAAGGCCAAGAGCATCTCATTAAAAACAACATGGCTATGGTCTTCAGAACACTTGCTGGGGGCCAGGTGCTGTGCCGAGCACACAGTTTGCAGTATCATGTACACACAACACGCACATGAATTAGGTGCCAGAAGTATCCCCGTTTCACAGATGGACAAAATAGGGCAAGGCGAGCTTCAGCAGTTGGACCAGGGTCCCAGGGCTGGGGACATGACTGTGACCAGATCTGTCTGGCTCCTTGGTCACAGTTCTTCCATCCAGATTCGTTTAAGGGCTGACCCCAACTCTGACAGGGATAACATGGGCCAAGGGGCCACAGATCTGGTTTTAAGGAGAGGATTGAA
The DNA here is from genome assembly GCA_963574635.1 of Cheracebus regulus. Classification (NCBI taxonomy): domain Eukaryota; kingdom Metazoa; phylum Chordata; class Mammalia; order Primates; family Pitheciidae; genus Cheracebus; species Cheracebus regulus. The sequence continues at coordinate 138,496 of CAUYQU010026219.1, forward strand.
AGAGCCTCTACCTTGGAGCAGGCTTCATCGCTGTCTGCCCAGAGTGGGATGTGGGCACCTAGCTTGTCTCCATCATGGGGCACAGTCTCCTCCCTGGGTGTCTCCATTCCCATGCATGTGGGCTGCGGTTTTGTAACAGGGAGGAAATGGAGGAGACTCTTCCTGCTACTTTGGGGCTCAGGAATGCAGAGTTAGGGGGAGCCTCATTTCTCTGTCTCCACTTTGGACCCAGCCCCATCCCAGCCCCTCAAGGATGTCAGAGGCAGGGCCATCAGCAGGAACACTGTGCTCATTACAGGCCACTGTTTAATATCACTGTCCCCAGCAGAGAAGGCCAGACAGGTGTGGGTTCTGGAGCAAGTGCCTGGACAGAATGGCTGTGGGCTCTTTCAAGGCCCCTCAGGATTAATGAGGGTGGGACTTCTGCTGGTACCAGCCTGGGGGCTGTGGGCCTGGAAACATGGAGCCTCATCCAGTTTCCTTGTATGATGTCCTCGGCCATGCATTTCCTAGGCCTCTCCTCTCTCCTGTTTATATTTCCAACTACACCAGCTCTTGGGTGGACAGAACTACAACACTAAGTTCCCTTTCTCTGCTCATCCTTCTGCCCTCACCCCATTCCTGTCAACTCCTGCTGCAAGGAATTCCCCAGTGCAGCACATGGAGAGGACGTGCTGGCTGCAGGGCCACTGAGATGTTCAGGTGGAGGCCACTTTGACCAGCACAAGAGGGTCAAGGCAGCCAAGGCTCCCTCTCTTTTACCCCTGGTGGCTCCAAGAGGGTTCTCCTAGGGACAATTATGGCAGAACACAGATCAGGGTTTGTCCTATAATCCTGTAAATATTTACAAATGTGCTGGGCTTTGGAGTTAGGGCAGGGAACAGAACATTGCAATTCCTGTCCTCATGGAGCTGATGATAAATGGGTGGATGGATGGATGGATGGATGGATGAATGGATGAACGGATGGATGGATGGATGGAGAGATGGATGGATGGATGGATGGATGGATAGATGATTGGATGGATAGATGACTGGATGGATGGTTGGATGGGCGGACAAATGGGGGTGAGTGCGTGGGTGACTGAATGGATAGATGAGTGGATGGATGGATGAATGGATGGTTGGATGGATGGATAAGTGGGGGTGAGTGCGTGGGTGACTGAATGGATAGATGGGTGGATGGATGGATGAATGGATGGTTGGATGGGTGGATAAGTGGGGGGTAAGTGGGTGGGTGGTTGAATGGATAGATGGGTGGATGAATGGATGGATGGATGAATGAATGGTTGGATGGATGGTTGGATGGATGGTTGGATGGGTTGATAAATGGGGGGAGTGGGTGGGTGGTTGAATGGATAGATGAATGGATGGATGGATGAATAATGGATTGACAGATGGATTGGTGGATGGATGAATGGATAAATAGATGGGTGTTCAATGAGTGGATAAATAGACTGGACTTAAACCTCAGCTCCTCCCTTCACTAGTGTGTGATCTTGGACAAATTGCTTAACATCTCGGTATCTTAGCATTCTCATCTATTAAATGGTGATGATAATGCTATCAATTTCAGAAGTTTTTTTCTTAAGATAAAATGAACAATTATATAAAGTGCTAAGAATAGGGTCTGCTCAAGGTAAGTGCTACGTAAATGTTGGATTATATTAGTGGAGAAGCCAGGCATTAACCAAATTTTTTTTAAAGTTGTAACATTGTACCTCTAGTCAGAGCCACAAAGGAGAGGCATGAGAACATTTAACAGGGTGTTGGGGGAGGTGCGTGGAGAGTGAGGGGAAGGTTGACCTAGGCAGGGAGGGAAGGAAAAGGTGAGGTGAGCAGTAGGTTCATGCGGGGCAAGGAGGGGTGAGCATGGCAGTTCAGGCTCAGGGAACTGCACGTGCAAAGGCCCTATGATGGGTGGAAGAATAAAGAGCGCAAGGTCCGAGAGGCAGTCACACGGCTGAATCTCAGGAACAGGTGCAATGTGAAGGGGGCAGGGGCTGAGAGGTCAGCAGAAGCTGGACCCGGCAAGGGTTTCACCTTTCCAAGAGCAGTCAGGGCCAGGAAGGGAGGGAGGTTAGAGGTCATATTTGTGTCCAAGAAGCTTGATATTGTCAAACAAACAAACCCGAGGGTCAGCTCAGGCCCCCAGAAACCTCAGGCTGCATCTGCGGGCAATGCTGGCAGACACCAAGGCTCTGTAGAGATGGGGGTGCCAGCTTCCCAGGGGTGGGTTGAAGGATGCCCAGGAGGCAGGACCAGACCCCCACTCTCACCACAAGCAGAGCAGACCTCTAAACATATTTCATCTGGTACATATGTTGGGGCTTTGACAGACAATGTCACTCAAGAGATCTCCATGGCCAAACATAATGAAGCGGGGAAAGAAATAAAAGAAAACCACTTCTAAGCCAACCGCTTTGTTATGCAGATGGAGAACCCAAGGCCCTGTGTGCCCTCTTGCTGCACAGTTCATGGCTGGGCCAGGCCCTGGCCCCTGCTCCCCTCTCCCTGCACTGCGCTGTGCTTTCCTGGAGTAGTATTAATATATTTCCAGAATGCTATAAAATATTCCTGTTGCCCTAACAAATTAGCAGAGACTTAGCTCAGCAACACCGACTTATCCTCCTACAGTTGCGTGGGTGGAAAGTGTGCACTGGGTCTCCTCACTGGGCTGCAATCAAGGGGATGTGGGGCTGTGTTGCTTCTGGAGGCTTCAGAGGAGGATGAGTTTCTGTTCTGGGCTGTTGGTGGACTTCAGCTCTTTGGAGTTATGGGCCTCAGTTCCCCCGTCCTGGATAGCAGTCTCATCCGGGGGCCTTTGCAGCCTGCACGTGATCCCTGCTCAGGGCCAGTGTCGGGGCGTGGAATTCTGCTCACGCTGCATTGTCATGACCCTTCTTAGGAGCTGGCGTCACTCTCACTGCAGCTGCCGCAGTTTCTCTACTTTTAAAAAAATAATTTTAATTGTGGATAAAATACACATAACATAAAAGTTCCCACAGTAACTATTTCTTAAGTGTGCAGTTTGGTGCTTTAAGCATGTGTACATTGTTGAGCAACCATCATGACCATTCATCCCGAGCTTTTTCAGCTTCACAAACTGAAACTCTTTCTCCCGTAAACATGCACTACCCATTCCCTTGCCTTCCAGTCCCTGGAAACAACCATGCTATTTTCTGTCCCTGTGAATTGAGCTACTATAGGGGCTTCATATGAGCGAAATCAGACAGTATTTGTCCTTCTGTGACTGGCTGATTCCACTTAGCATCATGTCCTCGAGGTTCACCCATGCTGGAGCCTGTGTCAGAACTCCCTTCCCTTGTCAGGCTGTATAATATTCCATTGTTTGGGTGCACCACATTGTTTACTCATTCATCCATCAGTGCACACTTGGGTTGCTTTTGCCTTTTAGCTATTGTGAATGACTCTGCTGTGAACATGGATGCACAGATGTTCAAGTCCCTGCTTTCATTCTTTGGGGCATACACTCAGAAGCGGGATTGCTGGATCACATGATAATTTTAGTTTTTATTTATTTTTTGAGCAACCTCCATACTGTTTTTCATTTTATATTCTCACTAACTGTGCACAAAGTTTCCAATTTCTCCACATTCTCACCAACACTTTTTATTTTCTGTCTTTTTTTTTTTTTTAGTGGCCATCCTAATGAGTGTGTGTGGGGTGGGGGTACCTCATTGTGGTTTCGATTTGCATTTCCCTAATGATGAGTGATGTTGATACTCAAGTAACTAGATTGTTCCCACTTAGATACCCAGCTAATCCAGGGTAATCTCCTCATCTCCAAATCTTTAATTTACTCACACCTGCAACGTCTCCTTGCCATGTAAGGAGACATATTCACAGGTTCTGGGGATTGAGGCATGGACATCTTGGAGGTCATTATTCTGCCTCTCATACCTGAGTAGCTGAAAATGAAGCTGGAGAGCTTCTTGGGGGAGCCCATCCCCTTCTCTCTTCTCAGACCAGATATGGGGGGAACATTCCAGGACTATGAGGACCCACACACGTTCACAAAAATGCACTTGCTTCCAGGTATCTTGTTTCCTTGCCTAGGTCTCCAAAGAAAAAGCACCTGAGGGGCTGCTGTCACTCACCTCCTCTCTGTCTGTCCATCTTGTCAGCAAATATTGACTGGGTGGCCCCTCCAGGCCAGGTGTCATGTAGGCCTGACACAGATGGTTCCATCTATCTGCCATCCATTCATCCATCCATCTATCCATCCATCCATCTATCCATCCATTCATCCATGCATCCATCTATCATACATTCATCCATCCATTAATCCATTTATCCATCCACCATTCATCCATTTATCCACTATCCATCAATCCACCCATCCATCAGCCAGCAAGCCAGGCCCCCATCCTTCCATTCATCCGTCGTCCATCCATCCATCCATCCATCCATCCAGTCAGCCAGCCAGCCAGCAAGCCAGCCCCCCATTCTTCCATCCATTTATCCATCCATCCATCCATCCATCCATCTGTACAGGGCACGGCAGTGGGCCGAATCCTGGGTGGGACTCAGACATGAGCTGCAGTGTCTCACAGCAAAATGCAATTGTGAGTGTGTTAAGAGCAGTGAAGAGAGACCATGGGGCATACCCACTCTGGGATTGGAAGTTCAGCAAAGGCCTGGCTGAGGAATTGATATTTATTCTAAAGCAGGAGGGAGAGCTTCCAGGCAGAAGGAGCAGAGTATGCAAAGGCCCTGCGGTTGGAAAGGGCTCAGGATCTGTGAGATGGTGAAGGCGGCTGGGTAGCGTGAGCAGGAGGCTGGAGAAGTCAGTGGTTCTGTTTCCCATTCCAGAAACTTCTCTGGTGTTAAGCACTCTCAATAGGGGATTGTTTTCCCTTCTGCAAAAATCACGGAAATACCACACTTAAGAGTCGTAGTGGGATCCATTACTCCACTGTAGTCAGAGTGACAGCACAACATCTTAGTAAGAAATGCAGCCATCAGATTATTATTCCGGTGGGAAAGATTCAACACACAGCATCCACGAGACAAGAGTTAATGTGTGGGTGACCCAAGGGAGTCGGGGGTGTGGGGGAACCTCATTCCCTCTCTTCCCAAACCTGCCGTCCTGCCTCCACTGCCTCCCTGCCCTCTGAAGATCTTCATTTTGAGTTGACTCACAAACAGATGAATCTTTCACAACCCCCATTTCCTCTGCTCCAGGCGGCCGGTACGATGAAATGGCATCTCCCCACAGCGAAAGCCAAGCCAAACAGATTAATTTTAGATGCATCTGCTGTAGATTAAACATTTGGAAAAGCCATTTTATAAATATTTTTTTTCCACAACCACATCCCCATATGGCCGCAAGCTCCGGCCTCATTCCGAATGCTGCTGGGGGCCTTACCCATATGTATTTAATGTTCACTCCAGGCTCAAGACTTCTGTTCCTGGCCTCCAGGGAGCATTCCAGAGCATGTTTTAATCTACTTTTGGGGAACGCATCAGACTCCTGGGCAAACAAAGCGTGGGGAGCCTCCCTAGAGGTGGGATGGGGTTTGGGGAGGGTGAGCGTAGGGTAACCCCTTCTTGGTCCCCTCTCCAGATGGCTAACCCTCAGCCCTTTGTCTCTGTTTTGCACCGATGTAGGCCCTAGAAGTTCCAGGAAACGGGATGCTTGTCTTTCTAGAGCTCCCTGTCTGGCAGAAAAAATCTCCCTTCAGGTCAGCCTTGGCTCCCTTGAACCACCAGACTCCATGGAGAGTCGCCAAGCGCTGTGGGTTCTGCCTCCTTGGTACCTTCTGGGTCTGTCTCCTCTGCTCGCTTCCCTTGCCCCAGCCCATGGCTCATGCCTGGACTATCATTGACCTCCTAGCTGAGGCCCGCTTGGCTATTCACTTGCCTCCATTCAGCTACCTGCAGCAGCCTAAAGGATCACATCTCTTCCTGGCCTAAAACTCAACACGCATGGAGAATAGCCACCCACCTCCACCCAACCCCCTGCCATGAGGGCGACATGCCTCAAGATGGTGGTCCAGGCCCCACAAGGCCCATACCTGCTGCTTCTCCTTCGGCTTGATTTTCTTTGATTTTGGAAATTACTGATTCAGAGGAACTCTCATGAATAGTGAAAACAGGTCTGACGTGCCCTTTACGTCCACAGCAGGAAGTGGAGTTCATTAGCAGGTGTTGCTGTGAGAGGGCTGGCAGATGCAGGGCCTAGGAGTCCACAGTGTGTGCATTGCCCGACAGCCACAGTGACTACTCTGGGGCCGCAGGATCCCAGCTTCTTCTGAATATAAGAGGCAGCACGGGTCCAGACGTAACTTGATCTTTGCCTACTGTGTGGACGAGATGTTCCCCATTACCCCCTGAATATAAGAGGCAGCACGGGTCCAAACGTAACTTGACCTTTGCCTACTGTGTGGACAAGATGCTGGCCCTTGCACTCAGTGTCTGTTCTCACTCACACAAAATCAATGGACTTTTCCTTATTCCAGTCCCATGTTCCAATTCCTTATTCATGAGGCTGGTAGGAGCGGCCTCTGTTTTGGAGTTCCAGCTCGGCACTAGGTAAGCAAATATGGGTAAGGGGTGAAGGAGTGTGCAATGGGGACAGCTGGTGTAAAGACCCTGAGGTAGCAACAAGCTTGATGTGTCCAAATGACAGGCAAAAGCCCAGTGTAGGAGGAGGGAGGAAAAACAGGGGAGGATGAGTTGCTTGGTCTATTGAAACAAGTGCTCCCGGGCTGGGCTCGGTGGCTGTCGCCTCTAATCCCAGCACTTCAGGAGGCTGAGGCAGGCAGATCACAAGGTCAGGAGATTGAGACCATCTGGCTAACATGGTGAAACCCCGTCTCTACTGAAAATGTAAAAAAAATTTAGCTGGGTGTGGTGGTTCGCGCCTGTAATCGCAGCTACTCAGGAGGCTGCACTGCAGCCTGGGTGACAGAGTGAGACTCTGTCTCAAACAAACAAACAAACAAACAAAAAACAAAGCCTTCCGATCCCAGAAACAACACCAGGTTCACTCTTTGTTGCACTGGCTCTGTCTTGACTTGTGCTACCCACTGAGTGTGGTGCCCTAGGCAAGTTTCCTAGGCCCCAAAATCTGTTTGGAATGATGAATGTTACCAAAATGTCTAATTCATGTCCTGTTCTGCTACCCCTAAAAGCTTCAGGCTCCCATATGGGCTGTGCCCAGGTGGGGTTTGATGGTTGTAAGCAACAGAAGCTGATGCCGGCCACTGGAAGCAAAGAGCACATTTGATGGGAGGGCATAGGGAGAACGCAGGATAAGCAAGGGAGGCTGGATACCTGGCTTGGAATAAACAGCTCTGGGGCAGAACAAGGGAATCATGGGAGCTGGGAACAGAGACAGACTTGCTGGTCTTCTTGCAGGAATAAAGGAACTGTTTTTCCTAGCAACTAATAATTTCATCATTCAATTGAAGAGTCCAACTTCTAGAAGAAAGAGCACTGTGCCTACCTGGGCTAAGTATTCTCCAGCCCCGCCCCAACCCTGACTCATTCTCTGTCTGTCTCTACCCTATCCTGAGCCCTGGGAAGAGGGCCTTTAAAAACTGCATCCGTGGTGTCCCTTGTCCTCTGACTCCTGATTAGGTTTGGCCAAAATGAGCACTTACAGAATGGAGGATGGGAGGAGAGACAGAAGGTTATATGTCCTTCTCCCCAGGTTGTTGCAGCCTGGTCTCCAATAGTCGCAGCTCCTATGGGGGTGGGGGAGAAGGAGACCCAATCCTGGATCCTGCTGGGCTTCAGTGAGGCAGCTTCTGGCCCTTGCCGGCTACTGCTGGTCTTGGCCGCATCCCCACCCCTTGATGGTTCCTCTGTCCCTGCTGGCATCTCTGTACATGTTGTGTCAAGTGCTTCAGTTTTCTCTTGAGGGAAGGCTCAGCTGTTCCTTCCCAGGGCCATGGCTGGGACACCTCTTGGCTGGCCAGGGTGATGAGTGGACCCAGCCCAAGGAACCTAGAAGAGACACACCAGTTACCCTGCAGGAGGGGCGAGGGAGCTGGGATACTGACATGAGAACTCCTGGCATTCGTTGGTTGGGCACTGCTTCTCCTGGGCATCTTCAGCCTGCCTCATGCATGGGCACAACAGGTTTGAGCAACCACGGAGGGCTGTCAGGCAAAGACACTCAGGGGCTGCCATGGGCACTCAAATGGTGATGGCTTAGCAGTTAATGGAGCACTGAGGAGCTGAATTTTTAATTGTATTTAATTGTAATCAATTTAAATTTAAAATACCATATATGGCTAGTGGTTAACGTATTGGAGAGTGCAGGTCTAAAAGGGATGATACGTACAAAATAAATCATCACATAAGTAATTATTTATTGATAGTTTTGCACCTCGTATCAACATTTTGGTTAATGATGGATGGCGTACACAATGGTGGTCACACAAGATGATGATGCAGTGACAAGATTCCTGTTACCTGGTGACATCATGGCCATCATAACTTTGAAGCATGATGCAGTCCTCACGTGTTTGTTGTGATGTTGGTACAAACAGACCTACTGTGCTGATAGTCATATAAAAGTCTAGATGAACAATTACATGCGGTCCATAGTACTTGATAATAAATGACTTGATTACTGGTTTATGTATTGACTATACCTTTTGCCATTATTTGAGCATGTACTCCTTATATACATATATATGTGTGCGTATATACAGATACACATATATACATATCTCCTTGTACATATATATCCACATATACACACATATATATGTATCTGTATATATGTGCATAAAGTTACTTGTAAAACAGCCTCAGGCTTTTGCAGAAGGGAAAACAGTCCCCTGTTGGGGATTTTCACATCTGCCATGCAAGGAGACATATTCACAGGTTCTGGGGATTGAGGCATTATTCTGCCTCCCACACATGAATAGCTGAAAATGAAGCTGGAGAGCTTCTTGGGGGAGCCTGTCCCCTTCTCTTTTCTCAGACCAGGTTTGGGGGGAGCATTCCAGGATTGTGAGGGCCCACATACTTTCACAAAAGTATCTGAAAACACTGAGTGAAGGACCTCAGGCAGGTCCTTCAGGAGGAATCTGGAAGAAAGCATTGCTATTGTGGAAGATGGTGGCTCTATGAGTGTGATCGCCCCTGAAGACCTTCCACTGGAACAAGATGTGCAGGAGGAAGACAGTGACCCTGAGGGTCCCGACCTGTCTAGGCCTGAGCTAATGTGTGTGTTTACGTCTTCGTTTTTAACAAAACGTCTACAAAGTAAACATAAAATTTAAAAAATATTTTAAGTAGAAAAAAAGGTTATGAATAAGGATATAAAAAAAGAACATGACTGCAAGTGTGTTTGAAAGAAAATATTTTTGTACATCTGTACAATGTGCTTGTTTCAAGGTATGTGTTACTAGAAAAGCATCAGAAAGTTAAGAAATTAAAGTTAATAAAGTAAAAATTTATAGTAAGCTAAGGTTGATTTATTATTGAAGAAAGAAAAATATGTTTTTATAAATTTTGTGTTGCCAAAGTGTGCCGTGTGCATAAAGTGTGAGGCAGTGAACAGCAACATCCCAGGTCCTCACGTTCACTCCCCACTCATCACTGACTCACCCACAACACCCAGTCCCGTGAGCTCCATTCATGCAGGTATCCTACACAGCTGTAGCATTTTTACATTTTTTACACCATACTTTTATGGCACCTCAACTATGTTGAGATATGTCTAGATACACAAATACTCGCCATTGTGTTAAGGCAGTTGTGTTACAACTGCCTCATTCAGTACAGTCACAGGCTGCACAGCTTTGTAGCCCAGGAGCCACGGGCTACACCACATAGTCAGGTGTGTAGGAGGCTACACCACCTGGGTTTGTGCAGCAGGCTCTATGGCGTTTGCCCAATGGTGGGGTCACCTAACAATGCATTTCTCAGAACGCATCCCTGTCGTTAAGTGACGTACAATGGCATTGGTAAGATCACCATTTTGCGCTCTCACTGTGGCCTCTACAATTTCCTTTGAACAGAGTTGCTGAGGAATGCTTCAGCTGAGACCTGAAAAGCAGCTCTGAGGATGGAAAGGAGAGTGGTGGGGGAGGACCTTCCAGTCAGTGGAACAGCATGTGCAAAGTCATGAGGCACACGGAGGAAATGGAGGGAAGACTAACTGGACTGCAGAGTAACGAGTGCAGAGAGAGGGGGCCAGAGGCGGATAGGTAGGTCAGACCTAGGGGCCTTTATACCATTAGTCCCATTTTATGGAGAGGGAAAGTACACATCCTGATCCACCTCCTAGCCTGGGGTGGGGCAAGAATTTGCACCTAGGTTCATGTGGGGCCAAAGCCTGCTGTTAATCACAGCTATGCCAGTCCCTGGAAGGCAGTGGCTCCCATGCACAGCAGGAGCAGTACCAGGATGGGAGCAGCATCTGCCACCCCACAGGACGGACTGAGCCTGGCTTGGAAACAGACATCGGAGACCCGTCCAGGCCTGGACTCCCTCAGGAGGCAGCCACTTCCCTGGGATGGAGGCTGGAAATCGAGCCCTGGGCTGCCTAGCTCAGCCGTTGTTGACACAACACTTTTGGCCCAAAATCTCCAAACGGGAGTCCCCAGGAGGCAACACAGTGGAGGAAGTACAGTCAGATCCTCAGCCTGGGCCTGGAGTAGAACTACGAGGCTGACGGGAAGTGAGGCGTGGCAGCTGAGCACGGAAGACGAAGGGGCAACTGAGCAGTGGGCAGAGGTGACATCCGGGAGCCGTGAGAGGGAGTCCTCCTTCCTCTGGGCCACTCTCGATGGGGCGAAGGGGAGAGGTGATGTTCAGGCTTTAGAGTCTCAAGACCAGGTTCAAATCCACCCCCTAGCCCTAGGGTCAGCCTCTTCTCAATTCTGAGCATCACTCTTCTCAGCTGCAAAATGGGTGGAGGGACATTGTAAGGATGATCTAGCACAGCAGTTCTTAAGGTGTGTGGCCCCAGGATCCCTGGGTATTCCCAAGCCCACGATTTGCCTTTTAGCCCCATTCCCTTGTGAGAGTCAGTGGAGTTTTCCAGCAGCTCCATGACATGCGAGGACATCATTGTTCTGCTGGCCGATGAAATGAATATGTGCTTGAGATTCCTGTGTTTTGAAAATTTATTCGTTTTTACTTCTAACACAGAAGTATTGATAGATACAACCTCCATAGACAAAAGCTCTTTGGGGTTCTCGTTAATTTTAAGGAGTCCTGAGACCAACAAATTTGAGACCCTCTGGTATAACACTTACCACGGGGATATGGTAAGTACCCAATGCCAATAAAACTGGAAGCTGTGCAGGCTTCACAGATGCGGAACAGCGGATCCTGGTCGTGGCTCCTGGGTTGCAAGCAGCAGAGAGCACCTCTGACTCACTTAGGCAAATGAGGATTTCCTAGAACTCTCTTCGTTAAGAAGCTGGAAAACCAGACTGGAGCAGAGGGAAGCAGGAGGCAGCGTCCGAGGCCCAGGGTGCTGACGCTGGGGGAAGTCTGATCGAACGAAGCCACACTGGGGTCTCGCCGTCTGATGGAGCTGTTAAGGAGAGACACCACGCTGTCCTGGGCCAGCCCAGTGAGATTCCTCCCCCTGGAACTTGGTTCTTAACCAGAGAGACAACACCACTCATTATCTAGAACACAAGGAAGCCCTTCTCCAGAATCCAGGAATCCCATTTTGTCAACTGCCTTTCAAGAAAATGGGAGGTTTCCCACAGCCCCCCAATCCACGACGGTTCATGAGGCAAATGCTTAAACCGATCCCTCCCCCAGTAGATGCCTGGGTGTTTAACAGAAGACTGATCCTGTCTGCATGTTAAAATTCGTCACGAAATCTCCCTGTCCCCACCGTCCAGAAGCCTGCGCTGTAAACAAGCCTCAGCTCCCACACCCCCTCATCACCCCAAATCATGCCAGTTTTCATGGAAGGCCGTGTGCACACTGCCTTCCCCGCAGCGGGAAATATTTCACTGGGTTTATTGGAGAAATTGCCTGTCAGATATGATTATTTGTTTGGAGTTCTGTATATCAAATTCTGCCGGAGCCAGTGCGCTGTCATGCAGTTTTAGGTATATGGCACCACAGTCCCATTAAACGCTCCTTAAAAATATGCTTGGTTAAAAACAACAACAGCAACAGCCACCACCTTGCTTACAGTTCATGTAAAGAATCACAGAATCTTTCTTCCCTGGGGACTGCCTGCGTTTGGCCATGTTTACTGTCTGTGCAGTGGAGCCAGTGACTGCCCTCGCCCCACATGGCTGTCCCTGCCAGGACACCTCTCCAGGAGGGAGGCCAGACGAGACAAAGCTGTGCTTTGTTATTCATTCCCACTTTGCTGTGATTGCTTAATCACAGCAGGTGAGATGGATCCAGACTGACTAACCCTGAAAAAGGAATCCATGTGGCTCAGCTAAAATGATGTTTTGGATAGGGATTTGATGGGCGGCATTAAAAGGTTGAAGAAATCCAGCTATCTGTGAGCCCTTATGAGTCCAACACTGTCAATTGATGAGGATGCACAGGGGAAGGGTGCTTCATTGGGGTTTTGTTATCTAGGAGATCCTGGGGTCAGGGCTGAGTCCTCCTGGCACGTCCTGCCTCTCCCCAGCCCTCCCCATCCTGCCTGGCCTGGATCCCTCTCCTGCTGGCCACGCATCTTGCCACAGCTGCAAGGATCTGATGCTGCATCTCATAGTAAGCAGCTGATAACACTGCCAGCACGCCCCTCCCTGGGTCCACATTTGCTCTGGGCATGAGCCCGTGCAGGATGTGGGCACCCGTTGATCAGGGCAATGCTGGCTCACGTCTGCCCAAATAAGTTAATGTCCCTCTTTTGATGACTCATTTGGCAGGGACAAGGAGCCCACCTGATGGTGGCAGGCTGCTCGCTGGGCCCCTCCCCCAGGTCCATAATGTACCCTTTGTGCTTTTGCTGTGCCAGCTTTGAGAGTGGGACTGCTTCGCCTTTCCCTGTCATTCCGAGTGATGACAGTGGGCGGCCCGTGTGTGGGTGCTTGCCCCTTCAGCAGAGCAGGAGCGTGGGTTCAGGCAGACAGTGATGCTGAGAGGGACCCTCCACGGTTTCCCAGGGTGGGGAACAGCCACCACACTCTTCACCAGAGGACTGAAAAAGAAACTGTGTTCGTGAGTCCGTGCACTTCTACTGAGGGCTCCCAAAGACACCAGGCACCAAGATACAAATCTGTGACGCAAAAGGGAAGACACTGAAGGAGTGGCCAGGGAGCTCCTAGGGGCCCCAGACCACAGCACCCAGAACTATCTACTTTGCTCATGCGCCTGAGCGCCACCACCTCTCCTTCTCTGGTCTGTGCCTTTAGCCCCAAAATCCCAGGAAAGGGAGGGCGTGGTTCTCACTCTCATTGTCATTGACAAAAATCTCCCCTAACGCAGCCCCCCAGATGCTGTTGAGAGCTCACAGGGCACCAGCCCTGCCCTGGGCTTTGGGGATCTGCAGATGGACACACAACTACGGCGGCCTTCAGGGAGCTCTTGGACCAGCGGGGAGTCAAGGCAGGCTCCCAGAGCAGCCCATAAGAGAGGCCCCTCCCCTGTGAGCTATGGATCCTGTGAAGGAGTGGTGGGCACTGGTTAATGGAGGGATTGAGCATGGGGAAGGAATACCCAATATTGTCTCCACCCCCTCACTCCTGTTTGCCAATATCCTGGCCCTTTCTTCAGGGAACTACCCTTCACATTTTGTGAAGGTTTGGGCAGGAGGATGTGTACGCAAAGTGCTACCAATGAGAACCTCCAACTCCAAACTGCAAGCCAGGCCCAATTCATGTCATTTCCTGAGATTTCTGTACCTGGACCCTGAGAGATAGATGTTTTCTCTAGTGCTTAGAGCCTAATCATATGGGAGGCAAAATGTCTGTGCCCATGTGCCCTTGTACAGTGGGCTGGGCCAACTCACAGGAATCAGAGCAGGGAGAGAGAAAGAGCATACCCTAATAGCATTCACCAAGCTCCTGGATCAAACCACGCCTGAACGTCTCCCTCTGGATTCTTCAATTATGTGCGTCAATAAATTGTCCTGTTTTTATTTTTTTAAAACCATAGTGAGTTGGTTTTCTGTCACCTGCAATGGAGAGACTCCTGATTGACATAGGGGACCTAAGTGAGCTTCATGGAGGACGCGTCATTTGGATGGGCCTTTAAAACAGTGGGGATTTGGATAGGGATGAGAGCATCCAGACAGCATGACTAAAGCCAAGATGTGGACGGGGAAAGTGCAGAGAGTACAGGTGAATCCTTGTCTCTGCTCGCCATGGTATCCCTTGTGACTCAGTGTAGCTGATGCACAAAATCGATGAATGACAAGGCTTTAGTGGAAAGTGGAATGTGATCTGATGACTATGTACAGATAAATCTGGAAAGGCAGGTTCAGAAACCTCGGGCGTCTCAATCACTCCCGGTGAATTAGCTCAGCAAAATAGTTTGTGGGCTCCCGGGCCAAAGGCATAAACAAATGCCAAGCTTCGGTTTCTCTCAGAAGCTGCCTAGGACTTGGGATCTGCACAACCACACACCAGACGCCCTCCCACGCTCATGCATCTTCCTTTCAGGACAAAAATCTACTTTAAATCAATAAATACGTCATCACCTGACACGAATGCGAATGCAAGTCTAAGTCAGCTTTGTGGGTGCCAGGAGCCAAGGTGGGAAATTGTTTCTCCCCTCTAGTCATGGCCTTTGGAAATGGTCTCGAAACACCTCCGTCCATAAGGATGTCAGGAAGAAGTTATTGTCTATGCACCGAAAGGCTGAAATTCCAGCAATTGCTTGATGATCTAATCTGGAGCGAAGCTCCTCTTTCCCCACCAGGATGGTGTTTGAGCACTTTTGAAACACTAATGTTTTCAGACCCAGACTCTTCATTTGCAATATCTCAGATAGCATAGTAAATTCAGGTGTCAGTGCCTATTGATTTTATAATTTCCTTGTTTCCTTCTCTGAACCCCTGCACCGTGATTTGGTCCACATTTGATTTTATTTATGAAAGACTCAAACTTGGTAGACAGCAGGCTCAAGGTCTGCCCAGTACTTATAGCAGCCCGGAGCTGTAGGCCCAAACTTGCTAGTCTCCAGGGGCCGGCCTCCCTCTCTGAACCACCAGTGAGCACTGCTCCTCTCAGCCTGCATGCTCTCTGCAACCTCCAGGGTCCAGAAGGGATGCCAGTGACAGAGACCCGAGATGAACAAGACTAGGTTCCCCTCTCAGTTACTCACTGTCTGGAAAGAAAGATGCATGAACAGAAAACAGTGTGGTCAGTTTCCCCAAAGAGACGGTGAGAGGTAGGGGGCAGGGACAACTGTGGGGGCACTCAGGGGGCCTGTGGAGGCGGTGAGAATCCATTCCCTCACTGAGCTTGCGTCCCATGCCAGCTTCTGTGCAGGACGCTGCACAAGCATGACCTCATTTGACCCCTGACACAACCCCATAGGGAATATTCACCATCCCCATTTTACAGATAAAGGAACTGAGGCTCAGAGAGGTGATGCAACTTACCCGAGACTGAGCAATGACAGAATTTCCACCCAGATTTCTAAGACTCCAAGGTCAGTGTTCCGAGTAAGTACTTTAGTTTTAAGTTTTAAATTATTTTAAAAATCACCAATGTCACTCAGGCCTTCAGAGCCAGAGCCGCCTGGCAGATCAGCCTCACCCCGGCTGGCTTCCTCTCCCACGCGCCTAGACTGCTATTTCCTGCCGTCTTCTCCAAGCTGCCTCTATACATCCCACTGTGGGCTTTGTTTCCCATTTCACTGGGAAAACAGAGCCATTGTGAGAGAACGTCTGTGTCCCTCTGTTTCCAGAAGCCCCGACCCTGTTTCCACCTGGCTCCTGCCACCCCTCGTGCACCAGCTATTGTCCTCTGGACCAACAGACATGCCCCTCCCCCCACCGAAGCTGCTGGTTCATCTGAAGTAGCAACAAAGATGATGTAGTTTTCTCTGCTTTTCCAGAAAAACCCTCTTTCTTGATTCTTGCGGATGCCTGAGTGTTGGTTCAATCCGCAACCTAGACTGGCACTCCTGATGCCACCCCAAACCTCCCATGCCCCAGTAATGCCATCTCATTCTTCTCGTTTCTCTTGCCTTGGAGTCCTCCTTGACCTCTCACACTTCTTCTTTTCCTCCTACCCCGCGTCTGATCCATCCACAAATCCAATCAGTTCCTCCAACCACCTCTCACCTCCTTCACCCTTGCTAAATTAGTTCAGGTCATCAGACCTCTCTGGGGTGACTGTCACTGTGCTCAGCTGGCCCCTCTGCCCACCCCGCTCACCAGGCTGTAGCCACAGCAGCCAGAGATATGTGAAAGTATAAGCCTCACCTTGTCACTGCTTTGTTCAAGATCTTCCCATGGTTTTCTTCTCACCAAAAATAAAAGCCTAAGTCTCTCCAAGGTCCACAAGTCTCTTTAGATCCGATTGGGTCATCTTACTCCTTCCACTCAAGTTCACAGGCTGACCTGTCCATTGACCACAAAAGAATACATTTCCCTACAGCACTTAGAGAAAACTGTGTTTGCATCAGCATCAGCTTATTCATTCATTTGCTGCTTATCCCCTGACACGCTAATGTAACTGCCCGGCATGAGGAATTGGGTTCTGTTTGCCTGTGTCAACTTGGTGCCTCGGGCTGTGCCTAGCACAGAGTGAGGACTAGATGAATATTTTTGGAGTGGGTGAATGAATATTTCTTGAAAGAGCTAAGGTTGCATGTGAATTATACACATAAATGATAAACATAATTTTAAGTGAGAAAGAGAGGTAAGTCAGTGTTTGCAGCCTGGGATTTTGGTCCCAAGGGAGAGGCAGGATTGCTCTCACTGCCTCCTAGGGTATTGGGCCCCACTCTGGGAGACTGCTTTTGCAAGCAAGTCATAGCTAATGGTATATGCTCTTCCAAATGTGAACTGTTGCATTCTTGGGCATTTACCCTAAGGACTTGAAAGTTTATCTTCTCCCCAAAGCCTGTACATAAATGTTTATAGCAACATTATTCATAATAGTCTCCAACTGGAAGCAATATACATGTCCTTCAATGGCTGAATGGTTGAACAAATTGAGGTACGTCCATGTCATGGAATACTATGCAGCCATGAAAAAGACAAGTGTTAGATGAAACGACTTGGATGGATATTTAGAGAATTGTGCAGAGTGGAAAAAAAGGCAATCTCAAGATATTATGCACTAAATGACTCCATTCATATAATATTTTTAAATGACAACATAATCGAGGTGGAGAACACATCAGTGGTTGTCAGCAATGAGATGAGGTGGGAAGAGGAGGAGGTGGCTGTGGCTTTAAAAGGGTCCTTTCAGGGAACCATCTGTACCTTGACTCTGGTGGGATCACACTAATCAACACAAGTGATAACATCCCCCAGAATTAAATACACACACTCCAATTAACACGTGTAAGTTTGCTAGAATCCACATAAGGTTCCTGGCTCGTATCAATGTCAATATTCTGGTTGTGCTACTGTATTGTAGTTGCGTAGGATGTTACCACTGGGGAAAGGAGGGAAGGGTCCTTGGGATCTCTCTATATTCTTTCTTTCAAGTGCATGTGGATCTATAATGATCGTGAAATAAAAAGTTAATTAAAGATGGTACTGTGGTTTGGCTATTTGCCCCCTTCAACAGAGTTTTATTGTTATTCAAATCAACCTCCCTGAAAATTCAGAGGGGAGGGTTTTCAAAGATAGTTTGCCAGGCAGGGAAGTGAGCACTGCCGATTAGCTGGGGGTGCAATCACAAGGATGTGGAAAACGCTTCTCATATGTACTGAGTCCTGTTCTGGGTTGGGCAACAGGACTGCCTGGTGGGTTGGCTGGTTGGGGTAGAGCCATCGGTCATCAGAATGCAAAAACCGGAAAAGACATCTCAAAAGGCTAATCTTAGGTTCCACAGTGGTGATGTTATTTGCAGGAGTACTTGGGGAAGTGGCAAGCCTTGCGGCCTCTGGAATCATGGCTGGTAATCCTTCCCATCCACACCTTGGCAGAATTCAGGCTCCTCTCATCCTCCTAATTGGGTGATTTCATTAACTTCACAAAGGTGGTTTAGTCTGGGGGAAGGGCTATTATGCCCAGGAATGACTGAGGGCCGTTTGGAGGTGAAAGGCAAGATGGGGGTTGGTTAGATCTCTTTCACTGTCATAATTTTTTCACCTTGTGATTTTTGCAAAGATGGTTCCAATTTCGTCACGAGAGCTCTGCCCTCATGAATGGACTGATTATTCATGGATTATTAGATTAATGGTTTAATGGGTTATCATGCAAGGGGGACTGGTGGCTTTCCAAGAAGGGGAAGAGAGGCCTGAGGGAAGGTGCACAGCCACCTCACCTGTGCGGCCCTGCCTTGCCTCGGGACTGCGGAGACTCCCCACCAGCAACAAGGCCCTCATCAGACGTGACCCACTGACTTCTCAGACTTCCGAACTGTAATACATAAATTCCTTTTCTTTATAAATTACCCAGTTCACGTTCTGTTATAAGCCACAGAAAACAAACTAAGACAGAAAGTCAACAAAGAAAGTCAACAGTCTGATTTGATGGGGCTATTATCAGAAGCAGCATTGGTGCTGTGGGAACACAGAAGGGGCACCCACTGAGAGCTGATGAATCAGAGAAGAGTCATCAGCAAACCAAGACCTGGGATCACATGGAGGAGGCCACTGGAAGAGGGGACAAGGTGCTGCTAGGCAGCGGGAACTTATGAGCAAATACCCAGTGGCAGGAGAATGTTGATCCCTGGGGACAGGCTGAGAAATTCACACTGGATTAAGCAAAGCCTGGAGAAGGGGTCATGTGAGGGATGGCACTGGAGAGGTGGGGGGAGGGTGCAGACACAGTTGGCCTCAGCTACCGTGCTGCACACTGGAAGCTTCTCTGGAGGGCATTGGACCATTAATGGGATTCACAGAAGATGAAGTTGTGAAGGTTTGTGTTTGAGGCCCTACTGCGGACTTTCGTGAGGCAAGGGACTGACTTTCTCCCTCCTGTCCCTCCTCTCCTGGGATGGTTCCATTCAGAGGCTGGCTCTTCCCCTCTGGGGCCAGAGATGTTGGCAGAAGCTCCTCATCCTTACAGTTCCAAGGCCATGTACAGAGAGCCTCCTCTCCAGGGTCCAGGCATGCCTGAAGTTCGCTCTGACTGCACCAGTCTACGCTTGCCACACACCCACCGGTGCCCAGGAAGATGAAGACTGATGGATGTGTGCTGCTCCGGAATGGTGCCCCATCCAGATCTCATGGTCTGGGAGCAGGGCAGGTGGAGGTCCCCAAACAAAGCCTGAGGGCTGTCACTCAAAGAAGCGGGGAGGGATGCCAGGCGGGGTGGCATCAGCTCCTGTTCAAGTGAGGCTGAAGCAGGGACAGTCTTCCCACGGAACATCTGCACTGGCCACAAGCTGGTGCCGTGGTGTCCCCAGGCAGCACCGGCCTGGCTAGGCCCCCTGGACTGCTCTACAGTTCTCCCAGGGGTCTGCTGAGTCACATCCAGGGGCTGGTACATCGTCTTCTGAAGCCACTGATGTGCAAAAAATGTCAAGAAAAACAATCCCCATCGAAATAAATGAACAGCTACTGTGCCCTCTTCTAACAATGCCCCATGTGTCTGTGGTGTTTCCTCCTGCAGTGTGGAGGGCTGGTAGACTCCATTCCCACATTGCTCTGGATGAGGGTGAATCGCTCCACCCTCTGAAAAGGTGTGTGAATGCCTCCATCTCTCCCTCTTCCGAGAAGGAGAGGGAAAGCCAGCACCATTCCTGGGCCCTTCCTGGTAAACCTCGGGGAGTTATTTTACCTCTCTGAGCCTTAGTTTCCTTATCTATGAAATGGAGGTGTTAATCATAGCACATAGGGTACAATTTCAAAAATGTCAGTTAGTACAATTACTACAATTAGGCTAATTACACCATGTGAAATAGGGCATTTCGCCTGCTGTGTCCCGGCTTGCTTCTGTTGACTACACCCCAATTCCCACTAACCAGAGCTAAACCTGAAAGCTGTTTTCCCTGGAGTGAAATGGCCTCCTGAGGGGGATATTGGGACTGAGTGCTGAAAATGAGTTTTAGATCAAGGGACACAACAAAACAGTGACAGAGCCCTCACCTTGGGTTTTAGAGGAACTTTATCCTGAGATCTCAAGAAACCACCCAGGACTACTGAGGACTATTTCAGAAGGGCTTGTGCGGGAGAGCGGTGAAGGCATGTGACTGCCTTAGTTAGCTAGGCATCTCTACTTTAAGAGCCCAGACACTGGACAGAGCGCAGGTCCATGGCCTTCTCCAAATCAGTGAGGCTTTTGGAGACCAAGGGGCTCAGGTGCCCAGCACCCAAGGGGCCACTAAGGCACCAGGCCCTGGAACTCCAGCTCGTTCTCTGTTAGTCTCATGATGAAAGAAGGAAAGAATATTCTTATGATATTGAGAAATATATGCTCAGTCTTCATTCAACTCCATTTCCTGGCCGGTAACTCCTGACATCCTTAGGAACTACAAAGGGTTATCTTTGGCTGGTGCCTGGTGGCCCCTGGGTAGTGACATGATGGGACTGGTCACCAGAAGGATACCAGGGCAGGATGAGAGGGGTTGTCTTTCAGCTCCTCCCAGGCAGGGGAGAGGGGCTGAAGGTTAAGTGGCTTACCAGTGGCCAATGGTTTCATCAACCATGCATATGTAATGAAGCTTCCCTGAAAACCAGAAAGGACAGAGCTAGGGGACCCTCCAGATAGCTGAGCATGTCGAGGCTTGCAGGAAGGAGAGCAAGAAGCATCTCCATGCCAGGAGGGTGGTGCCTCCCAACTCCTTGGAGACAGAAGACCCCGCAGTCAGGACGCTTCTGGCCCTTGCCCTGCATGTCTTCGTCCGGCTGTTCATTTGTAGTCTTTAAATTATGCTTTGACATCAGCGGGTGAACATGTATTTCCCTGAGTTCTGTGAGCCTGTCTAGGAAATAAATCAAACTTGATGGGAAGGTTTTGAGAACCCCAATTTATAGGGTGGAAGCACTGGCTGGCACTTCGAGCCAAGATGAGGGAGGGCAGCCTTGGGGACAGAGCCCTCCATCTGTGGGATCTGATGCCACCTCTGCAGAATGGAATAAGGGGTCACCCAGCTGGCGTCGCTGCAGAATTGATTGCTTGCTTGCTGGTGGGAAGAAGCCTCGTACATTTGCTCATGGAAGTTTTCTGTGTTGGTTGTTGCAGTGTGAGAACAGAGGAAGATCGGTTTGTGGTTTTAATTTTTTTTTTTAATTGCATCTGAATGGAAGGCTCCCATGGGGCCGCAAGCACTGCTACGGGACATGGATTCATCATCATTCTGGTTTCACAGATGAGGAGACGGAGCCTGTGCACACATTGCAGGCTCTCCGCTCAGACCACCTTCAAGCCCTTTGACCCCTCTGCTCACCCACCTGGCATCCACACGCCTTTGCCTCTAACAGCCTGCCCCTGTCCCTCTCGGGAGACGTGCCCTTCCCCTGGAGCCTAGGCAGAGCTGAGGACCTTACCCTGCCCCTGCTTCCCATGGTGGGTGTGCCCAGTGATTGCTGGAGTTCCCTGGAGTGAAGTGAGAACAAACTTGCAGGTGTAACTGACCCTACAATTGAGAGAGAGCCTGGCAGCCCCAGAAGCCATGAGCACTCCCTGGAGGGGCCGCCCTTTTCCTTGAGGGATGGTTTTGAGGACACTCAGCTAACATGCAGGCACATGCGGGAATGAGCAGGGGGCGTGGACCACTTGTGTCTGCTCCAGCTGCTCTTGTGGCAGGAGCACAGGACAGAAGTCAGTAGGTGGCTTCCAGTCCTGCCTTCACCTGCCAGCTGTGTGACCCTAGAGAAGTTTCTTCACCAATCTCAACTTCACTTAGCAGTGGGGTGCTTGGCCATCTGTAAAGAAGGCATAAAAACACCTGCTTCGGCCAGGTGTGGTGGCTCACACCTGTAATCCCAGCACTTTGGGATGCTGAGGAGGGCAGATTGTGGGGCCAGGAGTTTGAGACCAGCCTGTTCTATATGGCAAAACCCTGTCTCTCCAAAAAAAAAATACAAAAATTAGCCGGGTGTGGCAGCTGAGGCAGGAGAATCGCTGGAACCCAGGAAGTGAACGTTGCAGTGAACCAAGATGGCGCTACTGCACTCCAGCCTGGGTGACAGAGTGAAATTCCATCTCAAACAAACAAACAGAAAACAACAACAAACACCTGCTTTCTGTTTAGGTGAAGGTTTTGTAACCTCTCGGTGTGTACAGTCTAAGGGGTGAGGACGACCACATTGATTACAGGGTGGAGGCACAGGCTGAGGTCCGCTCAGCCCATTCTGTGCTTTCTGTAGGATGCAGGCAATGAGAAATTAAGTATTGAGTAAAGACTTTCTATATCATCCTAGGGTCATTTCTTTTCCATGGGACCCCGCTGTGCCTTGGCCACCATATAACCCCCAGGTTTGAATGCACTGAATGCAAACCCAAGCCACAGTGGCAGTTCCCAAGCAGGGCACCGAGGACACGATGTGAGTCTGGCATGGCTTTGCTCACGCTGCAGTTGAGGACTCACACACCAGGAGCCAGGATCACAGTTCACATTCATTTAATCTTTACAGAAATCTCTCTTTTCCAAATGAGAAAATACCAAGGTTCACAAACCATTTTATAGCTCTAGATAGATTCCACAGATATGGAGGGTAAAACCAAGGCTCACCAAGCATAGATAGAGATATAATCAGCTAGATTAGATAGACAGGAATAAAGGAAGAAGGGATGAGGGAAGGAAGGAAGGAAACAGGAAAGGAGGAAGATAGGGATATGTGTGGAATGCAGAAATTATTTCTTACATTTAGAACACAAATCCAAGCCATGGACTGGAGTTTGTTCTTATATGTGTGTTTCATTTTGTTTGTCTATCACTATGTTTCTTCTCTAGGAGAAGAAGCATAGTATAATAATATATGGCCCAGGTACTGTGGGGTCTCCGTGGAAGAGAAAGGTCCCTAGGACAATATGGAAAGTCTTCATTCAGTACTTAATTTCTCAGTGCAAGCACAAAATGAGCTGGACAGACCTCAGCCTGCACCCCCACCCTATTTCTTCCAGAAAATCACAGAAATAAATATATCTTGGTAATAAATAAAGGCAGACCCCGCCACCTTTCCTTCCTGCCTGTGTAGGCAGATGCGCTGTGGTGGATCTCGGTGTCAGAAAGACGGCTGGAGGGGAGAAGTGTGGCCGCCTCAGTCAATTAATGGTGGTAATTACACACTGCAAACACTCTAGGGTATAATTAAGGCTGGAGGCCCAGGGCTGGGCGTGCACCCTACTGAGATGAGCACCATCAGACAATGTGGGTTGGAGACTTGGCTGTCTCCAGAAGACACCGACGTGTCTGGTCCAGCCCTTGGGGCAGGCTGCAGGCTCCTTCCTGCTGCACACCTGTGAGTTCTCCCAGGACAAAGCCTGCCTTCCGGTGCAACCCACACTCTGGCCAAGTGCCTGGCTTAGCAGTGGGGGCTGGCCCTGTCTGCCCCAGTGCTTATGCCTAGAAACAAAGCAGCCAGTGACTCCTAGCCCCAGATAAAGCCTCATCGTGGGAGGGAGGAGTGGCCATTCCACGGCAACCAGAAGCTCATGGGGTCTGGGACTGGTTTTCACCCATTCCCTCTACTTCCCACCAAGCTGCTCCATCTACAGTCTCCAAAACCCACTTTGGGACTCAAACCCCAACACCTGGAGCCACCTTGAAGCCCCCCTTCCCCTTCTCTCTCATCTCTGATATTGAATCAGTTCATTCGTTTGTTCACTTATTGCGTAAATATCAAATGGGAGCCTCCCATAAACCATGTTTCTGTCATCACCAAGGACAGCCAATCCACTTCCATTCCATAGCACCCGCTTGGAGCGAGCTCCTGTCACCTCATCTGTTGCAGCCAGCTCCTCATGGTCTCCTGATGTCCTCTCCAGCTCCTCCAGGATGAGATTAGAAAACGCTTCTGGCTTGGTCTTCCCTCTGCTGAAAACCTTCCAAGAGCTTCCCATCTTCCCTATGATGAGACCAGGGCCCGGTGAGCCCCTGCACAGCCAGGCCCCACCATCTTGCCCAGCCCTGAGTTCCAGCCACCCTGGCCATCTCTGTCTTTCTGCTTACAATCCCACAGTTTCTTCTGTCAGGGACATTCTCTCTCCCACTCTCCTCTCCTTGCTTATAAAACTTCAGCTTGTTTTATTTGCCCAGTTTAAACAGCCTTTCTTCAGAGGAACCTCTTCTGACTCTCCTTTTTGAGTCACACACCCCAATACATGGTTTCATGTTGTTGCCTTTGGAAAGTAAAATATTTTGTAATTATTTGTTTCATGTCTTCTTCCTCTGACAGTTTTTTTGCAACCTGCATGATGGCAAGGTCTCATGCGGCTTGTTTATTGCTGTGTCTCCAGTGACAGGAAGAGTGCCTTACACATAATAGATCTTCCCTTCATTGAATGAATGAATGAATGAATAAGCAAACAGATCCATGAATGAATGCATGGCTTTTATCTTTCTCCTGGGCCATATAGAGGCAGCTTATTATATTTTCTGCTTTTTTTTTTGTGATCCGCTTTAAACATTCTATTTATTTTGGTTTGATTCTTGTCATTTATCATTTCTGTCCTTAAGGTTCCCAAGTGATATGGGGATCAGAGTTGTGGGAATTAAAGATGGCAACAAATGATTTGATGTCCCTCTCATTGAGAAGTAAAGTTTATGTTGTCTCCTCTTGAATTGTGGCTGGTGCCTGACCAATGGGTATGGTGGAAGGGATGCTCTGTTCGTTCCAGGATTTTTCTTGAAGGGAACTGCTAGCTTCCATTTCCTTCCTCTTGAAATCCTGAGCCCTCATGGATGGATTCTGACTGCTCTGAGGCTGCCATGCTGTGAGGAAGCCCAAGCTAGCCATATTGCACCATGTAGAGAGAGAAGAAGGAGGAGGAGAGAGAGATGAAGAGGAAGAGGAGGAAAGAGAGAATGAGGAGAAGGGGCAGGAAGAAGAAGAGGAGGAGAAGGAGGATGGAGAAAAGGATGAGAAAGAAAGAGAAGGGGGAGGGGGATGGGAAGGAGAAGGACAGGGAGGAGGAGGAGAAGGAGGAGGAAGAAAAGGAGGAGGAGGAGAAAGATGAGAAGGAGGCTGAGGAAGAGGAGGAGGAGGGGGAATGAGGAGGAAGAGGAGGAATGATGCCCAGTCAGCCCCCAGTTGTTCAAGTCTTTTCATCAGCTGAGGTCCTAGACTTGTGCTGTCCCTGCTGTGCATCAGCCACCTGCCACGCGGGGTTGTGATACAGCATAGTAATAAACAGCTGCATGAAGTTCTGATGTTTGGGGTGGTTTGTTAGGTAACCGTAGATAATCAGAGCAGAGGCTTCTTAGCTTTGGCAAAGAAGACAAAGCTTTGAGACAATTAAGTAATGCCATATCTGCTCCTACCCATCACACTTGCAAAGTCTCCCATAAGAGAGCTTGCTCTCCTAGAATGCTTCTCAAATAAAAAGAAACAGATAAACAGCATATCTGTGGGTTTCTGACTTATGGGGCAGAAAGATTCCTTTGGTTTTGAGTTTCAGAGAGTCTTTTGTTGCGGTCTTTTATTTTTCCAAAACAGACTCTCAGTTGGTTTTCATTATCATGTGACCACTGGAAAATTCTAATCCTTAGTGCAAGAACTATATTTTAAGAATCAAGAAAATTGGGAAGAAAACTATGTCCAGAAGAAACAGAGCATCCTAGAATGCTTTGAGGGTGGGGTGCGGAGGGTGTGATACCAAAATCTCCTCATGTTTTCTTACCACATGGTCCCAGCCTGGAGCTTGCCTGCAGCCTGAATGCTGCCTCCTGACTCCTCAACCTCCTTTTCCATGGGAGCATGGTGGAGAGCCGGCCAGTTGGGGTAGGAGTGGAATTATTTGAATGTCTGTTATTTACCTTCTCTGCCAAAGCTGAGATCCCCTGTTCTGGTCATCTGTGCTGTGATGGTGTTTGTTGGCTGAATAGAAGTGACCCTTCCTTTGAAGCTGGGCTGAGTGGGTCTTGTTTGTAGGTGGAAATGCACTTGGTACTCTTGACTTGTACCTCTTTCAGTGGAGATAGTTCCATGTTGCTGGTTAAGGGGCAGCGGCACAAAGTCACAGCGTCCAGTAACTTGCTAGCAATGTCCAGAGAGACTGCCACTGACAACTTTCCTTGGACTGAGTGCCTGGGAGAATATATTTGGGCAACTTCATGAATGAGTAGAAGAGAAACATGTCAGGGATTTGGACAAATGTCATCTAGAGAAGGAGGAACTCCACCTCCCTCCCAACACCCAAGAAATGGGTGTTTATTTCAGGGAGGCCAGCTCTTAGGTTGGTAAAAACAATGAAGAGTGGAGGAAGGACTTTGTAGAGGGGGAAGGTCTGGGTGAACTGTAAACTACTGGCCTGAAAGGAAAAACTGGGACAGAACAGACTAAGTCTGCCTGAGTTGGAGAAAGAGTAGAACTCACAGTCAGGATGGCTCAGGAAGGCCCCAGGGTGGAGTGGAAAACCCGTGGTCAAACAGGACATTCAGGGCTGGCATGGGCAAGAGTGCCAGGGGACTAGCCTGGCAGGTGTGCCAATGTCCCAAACTCTTCAACTTTCAAGTTGCTCTCCACTCAACAGCCCAGGCCATCTTCTCTAAACCTTCTCTAAAATTAAGTCATGTCTTGTCCGCTTTTCTTCAAATCCTTCAGTCCTCCTAACATTTCATCCTGCATGCATTGGCTTCAGCCAACTTCTGTGGAATCTCTGTACCCACAGGCCTCTGGCATACCAGGCTTCTTGTAGTCCCTGCTGCCCATTCTGCTCTCTCCAGCATCAGGAGCTTTGCACATGCTGGTCCCTCCACTTGGAAAGCTTTTCTCTCCTCTCCTTACCTAATTAACATCTAGTTATCCTTTATGCCTCAATCAGTTATCATTTATTCAGGGAAACATTCCCAGAGCCCCCTAAGTATGTTTGCTTCCTGTTCTAAACTCTTCTAGCCTCGTGTACTTCTCCCTTTGATCCCAAGTCAGAGTTTTTGTCATAAGAGCTGTCTCCCTCTCAAAAGGACTAGCTCTGTGAAGGCAGAGACCTTATCTCTTTTGGCCCATTGGTGTGTCTTCAATTCTCAGCACACAGTAGGCGGTTAAGAAACCTCACTGAATGAATGGATAATGAGAATCATTCACTCAAGATGCATGACTGAATCACTGGGGAGTTGTTTGTCCTGGTTTGCTTCAGATTTGCCTAGAAAAACCCCAAACATTTTCTCAAAAAAAGGGTAAATCATGATAATTGTGTCTTTCACAACGGAAGAGAATTTATTTATTTTTATGGTGCTACCAGGGGAACAGGTTTCAGGGCCCTAGAACAAGCCTCTTCCCTGCCCTCTCACTCATTGTAAACCACACTGATTTGCTGCAAGCCCAGAGTGGGCTGTGGCTTATATTACTCAGAGGAGCTTTCCCTTACCCCCACCTCACACCATACACAAAAAGCATTTCTAAGAGTGCTTATGAATTTAAATGTAGAAGATAAAACAATAAAGCTTCAATATGATGATAAAGGAAATTATCTTGATAATGTCGGGGTAGGCAAAGAATTCTTAAGCAGGACATAAATAGCATTATCTAAAATAGGAAAGATTGCTAAATTGGACTACATTTCAATTAAGAACTTTTATCCATCAAAGGAAACCATTATGAGAGTTAAAGAAAGGCCACAGAGAGCAAGAAAATGTGTACAATATATGTATTAGTCCATTCTCCTGCTGTTATAAAGACATAACTGAGACTGGGTAATTTATAAACAAAAGCAGTTTAATTGACTCACAGTTCCACAGGACTGGGGAGGCCTCAGAAAACTTATGATCATGGTGGAAGGGGAAGCAAACATGTCCTTCTTCACATGGTGGGAGGAAGGAGAAGTGCCAAGCAAAAGGGGGAAAAGCCCCTTAGAAAACCATCAGATCCTGTGAGAACTATCACAAGAACAGCATGAGGGGGAAACCACTCCCATGATTCAATTACCTGCCACTGGGTCCCTCCCATGACACATAGGGATTATGGAATTGCAATTTGAGATGAGATTTGGGTGGGAACACAAAGCCAAACCATACCATAAAGATATACAACAAAGGATTTGTCCATGCGGAATATATAAAGAGCTCCTGCAAATGATTAAGAGAAAGTTAGATAAACCAAAAGAAATATGGGCAAAAGACTTGAAAAGGCACTCCACAAAAAGGACGTTCTGATGTTCACAAACACATCAAAGGACAGTCACCTCTGTAGTCGTTAGAGCAATGCAAAGGAAAGCCACAGTAAGATGCCATGCACATCCACTGGCATCACCAAAATTTAAAACTCAGGTAATACCAAGCATGGGCTAAAATGTGGAACAACTACCTGCTGGTGTGAGGGTGAAATGGTTTGAAATGGGGAAACTCTGGCAGTAGCTAATAAAGCTGAACATGTTAATGGTTGAGAATCCATCAATTCCATTCCTGGGCAGAGACTCAACAGATAGACATATATGTGTCTGCAAAAGACTTGTATGAGGACATACATAACAGCTGTGCATATTAGCCCCAAACTGGAAACAGCCTAAATGTTCACTAACTGTAAAAGGACACATATGGTGTATTTCATGCAGTGGAATAGTGCGGAATACAAAAAGGAATAAAATAGTGCTACATTGCTTCACCCACATCTAACCACGTGGACTTGAAGTTGTGCAGAAGAAGCCAGACACAGAAGAGCGCCTATAGCAGGCACGAGTTCAGTCACAGATGCTTGGAGAAGAGACCAGCTAACCCACAGGGACCTATGGGTCAGAGACCGGGATGCGGAGCTGCTTGGGGCTGAAATTATTCTTTTTCTGCATGGAATGTAAGGACACAGTGCAATCACTTTGTGGAGATTCCTAAAGCTGTATGCTCTTATCTGAACATCGCGTACACTTCTATTAATGTTTACCTAAAAAATAAATAAAAATAAACCAGGCCTATGCTCCAGCCACTCACCCATTTTATTTACTGCACAGCATCTCTGAGAGAGAGTCATTTGGGGCCAAATTTTTGAGTCCAGAGCAAGTTACTTAAAGTGTCTGAGCCTTAGTTTTCTCATCCATGAAATAAAGATACTGATGCCAACGATGCCCTCACAGGGTTGTTGTTAAGGTAACTGAGATCGTAGCTGTGGAGAGACACAGGGAGGAAGCTGAGGCCGGGCTCTTGCTCACGCCCAGCTTTCTAGAGTCACCAGGGCACCTCCCACGCTCGAAGGTCACCTTGTTAACAGAAGTTGTCTCCCTGGCTAAAATATACACTCAGAATGATCAGAGGCCTTGAGAGTCTTGCCCCCATTGTGCCTAGTTTAGTGCTTGACCACTGCAGGTATTTAATGATTATTGATCAAAAGGCTGAGCAGTGAGTCAGGGGACCTTTGAGGCAGAATCTCCCCCCACCCTGCCAGCCCAGGAACAGGTGAGAAAAGAAAGCATTTCTGGTACAAGAGCAGAAGGGGAGGTAAGGTCAGCGTGGCCCCGGGGAGCCATCCGGGCACGCACTTGCTTCTCCAGTGCCTAGAAGGGGCTGCTATTCAAACATCCAGCCCTCACAGCTTACCTAAGCCTCGAGGAGGAAGGGGAAAGAGAAGGAAGAACACAACTAGAAAAGGCAACTCTTCCTTCTGTTCGCTGGGGAGAGAGGGGTATGTTCTCAACTGGCCTGGGACTCTTGGCTCTTAAGACTAAGAAACCTTCAGAGTTGCTTCCTGCCTGGGTAGACTTGGCACATTTTAAAATTTATTACCGGACCACCAAAGACCAGGAAGAACTTTCACTGAAGGCACGGAAGGGAGGATGAAGCCTCCCCACCAAGTTAGGAGGCAGCCCCCAACCTCCTTTCCTGTTGGGGTCCCCAACTCTCAGTGAGCAGGGCTGGAGGATAGCAGCACCACCTAGGGGACTCCAGCCCAGCCTGGGGCAGGAGGCGGCAGCGGCACCTCACCTCGGCCCGGCCACTAAATTCTGCGTAAGAAGGCACCCTGGGGATGGCGAGAATGTGCCCCCACCTTTTCCAGGGAGCTCTGTCTGACAGGACGTCATGAAAAATCTTTTAATCTTTGTCACTGTGGGTAGGCGGGGAGGCCAAAAGTCTCAATGTTTTAAAGGGAAATTTTAATTAGTATGTAAATTCGACTTGTGGCATTAAAATGTCATTTGCTAAGTAAATGTTGCTGCACTCCAAGTTCAGGTATTTATTTGATCCTGTCCTGCCAAGGTGCCTTTGTGGGTTTCCTGAGTGTGTAATAACAGCATTTCAAAAACAAAATGAAATTCTCCCTCTGTTACAATGCACCCAGGTTACGGCTTCGCCGACAGGGATGTGACTGGAATATTTTAAGGCAGCAGCCGCTGGCTCTGGCAGCCGAACTCCAGCCCCTCCTTCCTACTTGTCTGAGATGGCCTATCTGGAATCCCTGAATCCTAAGCCCCGAGCAGCCCCACTGAGGCGCCAGTTACCTGCAAAGGGAGTTGGACAATTGAGTGACTGAGTATGGTACAACTTCCAGAAAACCCACATGGAAGCACCTGCGGGGGACCGGACAGATCACCAGGGGCCACGAACTCCTTAATTCCAAGATACGTGGTCATTTGATGATGGATCCGAAGCATGGGAGCTCACTGTTCAGCCCTTCGGTGCACTGGGGTTTCCCCCCAGGGGTGATCAAGCATATCCTGAATGTTAATTAAGTTTTTCAAAACCATCCTGGCATGCAAATGTGCATGTGTGTGGACGTATGTGCACAGTGAGTGTGTGTTCATGTGTGTACGCAGCCGCAGCTGCAGCTCAAAGCTGCCCACTCCCCCACATTGGCACACCAGCTCTTAGCCTTGTCTGGACAGCAAGTGTGTCAGCTTCTGCCAGGTCTGAGCCGACTGTGTGTGTGTGCATATGCATCTGTGCACATGTATGTATGCATGTGTGGGTTTGCACATTAGTGTGCTTGTGTGTGTTGAGAGTAATTCTGCTAATTACCATACTTCCCAGATGCCCACATGCACAGATGGAGGCCAAGAGACGTGATCCAACTGGTCTCCCTTCCCCGAAGCACCCCTTGCTCCTGACCCCCGCTCCCCGACACAGCTCTCAGGGGAGGATGACTGGGAGGTACCTTCAGGACATAGTGGGTCTCGGCTGGAAATACCCACAAGGGAGTTGGCTGTCATGCTGGCCCTGCCACTTGCCAGCTGAGACCTTGATCCTGAATCCCCAGCCTCCAGTGCCAATCCCTGGACCCCTCTTCTACAACTCAGAAAATGGCACTCTAGGCATCCAGGTGGCCAAGGCCCAAAGCCAGGGCATCCCTGGGGGTTTGCCTGAGGGCACCATCTGCTGTGGAGGAGAGGAGAGGCCAGGAGAAGAGCAGAATGGGTCAGGCAGAAATAGGTTTCTGTGCTGTTTATAGGTGTTAAGTAAACACCCCAAGACCTCCAGCCCCGTCTGACAAGTTATATTTGCCCAGCCTGCCAG
Organism: Cheracebus regulus; assembly: GCA_963574635.1. Classification (NCBI taxonomy): domain Eukaryota; kingdom Metazoa; phylum Chordata; class Mammalia; order Primates; family Pitheciidae; genus Cheracebus; species Cheracebus regulus. The sequence goes on from CAUYQU010026219.1 coordinate 170,090, forward strand.
AGTGCTAATCACCGCTGTAAAAACATCCCACCTTTGGCTCCTGAATATTTATATTGTAAAATCCAAGTCGAATCACAATAAAGAGGCATCCTTTCCCTCATACTCCCATTATACTGAAAGAAGAAAGATACTTGAATCAGAGGCACAGGGGCACACACCCTCTGCGTTCAGGTGGACAACTTCTGTTCGCTTTTCCAGGGTCCCAGGGACCCGAGCCCTCTGTGCCTTGGTAACACAGGTTTGTGTTGCTGTCTCCTCCTTCCTTGTCTCAATGGGGTTTCCCTGCTCCCTGGGGTCACTTCAGGGTCTGCTTTCTATAGAACCCAGACAGCTCCTGACCCAGTGCTGGTGTCTCCCGGTGGTTGGTGCCATAGGCTAAACATCTGTGCCCCAGCCAACACACATTCCTATGTTGAAGCTGTAACCCCTAACGTAAGGATACTTAGAGGTGGGGCCTTTGATTGGTATTTAGGTCCTGAGCGTGCAGTCTTCATGAATGGGATTACAAAAAGAGACACGGGAGTTTGCTTTCTCACTCTCTCTCTCTCTGCCATGTAAGGACAGTGAGAAGGTACATCTGCCAATCAGGAAGCCACCAGTCCTCAACAGATACTGGATCTGCTGACATCTTGGTCTTGGACTTCTCAGCTCCCAGACCTGTGAGTAACTAAGATTTGTCATTTAAGCCACCCAGTCTAGGGTGTGCTTGTTACAGCAGCTGAACTAAGACATTTGGTAAAGAAAGAGTCAAAATGGCAACGAGGAGACCATTGTGTATTAAGGCTATAAAAGCAGGTCAGCAAAAGGAAACAAGGGGCCGTGGCAGGGGCTTCTCTGGTTGACCTAGGATCAGTGCTGGGCCCAATTCTCTTTGACATTTTCTTAAATCTCACTCCTCTCCTGTCACCACACAATTTAGGGAACCTTAATAGTGCTCATTACCCAGGCCACCCTCTCATTACAGAGCCAGGGCAAGCTCTCTAATTCTGTTTCATTGTAGGTAAAATTGGGAATTCCAGTTCTAAAATCCTTTGATGGCTCTTTTCAACTCAAGGTAGTGACCTGAACACAAGCATTTAAACCCCCACCTTCCAAATCCCCACTAATGTAACAATATAGCAATATAGTAAAGATATCAACCAGCCCTTAGTCCAGCTCGGCTCCTGGGGCCCTGAATGTGAGCATCCCAGCTGCGAAGGGAGTCGAGAGTCTAAAGATGTGTACTTTCCAACTACGAGTCTCTACATGCAAGCCCATGCTGCATTTGGTGCTCAGCAGAAGACACTGTAGGTAGCAGGCAGGTTAAGTGATTTTCAAGGCTCATGGTGACTCTACTTGATTTTGCTTTGGTGCCCATCTTTAGAACTTAACAGCTGGGCCATGTGCCCATCCATACTTGGGCAAGGAGCCCCATGGAGCCCAGCTCAAACCAGAGAGCATGAAGGACGTGAGGACAGCAGAATTCGGGGCGACAGCCTGTGGTGGAAGGAATGGGGCACTGCTGTCCACACTGAACAGGGACGTGAGTGGGTGTCATATAGCGGAGCTTGGAGGGAGCATCTACCCTGAATCCCAGCTCAGTTGCTGGCGGATGGGGGAACAGGAAGTGAGTCCAAGAAGGACATCTTCAGGAATGTGGACAAGGGATGTAAGAAGTTCCTGTTGACCCACATCAACACTGGGATATTCTTGTCTCCAGTGGTGTTTCTTCCCAGGGAACAGGGAAGGGCTGGCTCAGTGGTTGACCCTGTGGACTTTCTCCCCCACAGCTGTCCCCTCCCTCCCTCCTCTTTCCTGCTGGGAGAACCCACCTTCCTGGATTGAGGCTGAAGCAGTCACTCCTTACAGCTGGGAGAAGCCCTGTGACTCAGTCTCATCCAAAGGAATATGAGGAGGGTGTGACAGACTCCACCAGGTACCTCTCACATTTGTGTGTCTCCACTGGTTTCTGAGTTAGTGTAGCCAGATAAAATACAGGATGCACAGTTTAATTTGAATTTCAGAAAAACAGTGAACACTTTTTTTGATATAAGTATGTCACCAATATTGTACGGGACATACTTATGCTAAAAATGACTTGTTATTGATTTAAAATTCAAATTTAACTGCGAATACTATATTATAAACTTGCTACGTCTGACAATTCTTTCTGAATGCTTTTGACCTTTATCTACAATTGCCTTCCCTTGGGGCTAGAAGTGTCTGGAAGTTTTTAACCCCTAGGATGGCCCTTGGTCAATGACTGAAGAGTGCAGGAGTTTGGGGCCCAGCTCCCTTGCCTGGGGGTGGCACTGGCTCTGAAGCATGATTCACATTGCAGAGGTCCTGCAGGATCAGGCTGAGCAGACTCTGCCTGGAATCCTGTGCTCATTTGCCTTCTTCCCTTCGTCATGGGAGCACCTTCTTAATAATCTCGCAAGGAGCCCTCATCTCTGCGTTCTCCTGGAGGAACTGACCTAAGACAGGGAGCTTCTGTGAAAAAAAATTTTCCCTGACCGAAGGAAGGAGGCTTCGTGAGCAATCCATCCCTGCAGTCCTGCTCACACACCTTGTCGGGAGGAGGGATATGTGGGTCCTGGCAGCCATCTCATGGCCATGACCAAGGGCATCACTGTCCCCAGGGGGACAGCAGGGAAGGAAGGGAAGGCTCTACATCCTTAATCAAGATGCTGATCCCTCGACCCATCCTGGAAGCACCCAGCTTCAGGTGTCTTCTGAAAGGCGAATAACAATCCCGTTACTTAGTCCAATTTCATCATATGTTCTGTTACTTGCTGCCAACAGCAGCCCGAGCCGATTCCACTGGAATGTGGTGGCATCCAGTTCCAAGTCCAGGAGGACACAGGGTCTACCTGGGTGTGTTGAGCTGCAGACTCATGACAAGGGTGATGGTCCCAGCCAGCCCCATCAGCACAGAGCGTTCCACTTGGCATAGGAGTGAGGTGCCCTGCTCACTGATGTTGCTTTCCTCATTCCTAGAGGCAGCCAGACCTTCAGTCTGACCAACTAAAGGCGAAATACATCAAAACACCAACCCCTTCCTGGCAAATTTGGTTTGGCAAGCTCTGAAAGTTGACCATGAATGCAGCTCCTTTCTGAAAACTGGACAAGTATAGACAGCATCCCTACTCCCTTCCTACCCATCTGTCAGGATGAGCAAACAGAGAAAAAAATAGACAGTTATACAACAAAACCCAGAAGTTCACAAGATAGAAACTGATCTGAGAACAGGAGAGAATATAGCTTGATGAAACAGGCTTGCTGTGAGAAATAGGAGAAGATGTGAGGAAAAAGCCTTTCATTGTAATTCCTGTAAGATTCTCAACATCATCAGGCCTATGAAAGGAGAGCAATGCTATGGACTGAATTATGACCCCTCCCCAAAATTCCTATGGTGAAGCTCAGTGCAATGGTGTTTGAAGACAGGGTCTTTGGGAGGTGATTGGGGTTGGATTAGGTCATCAGAATGGAGCCCTCATGATGGGATTAGTATCCTTATGGAAAGAGGAAGAGAAGCTCTCCACATGGATGCTTCTGGGAAAGCATAGAGCGATAAGGCGGCCATTTGCAAGCCAGGAAGAGAGCCCTCACTGGAACCCGGCCATGCTGGCACCCTGAACTTGGACGTCTAGCCTCCAGAATGATAAGAAAATACATTTTTGTTGTTTAAGCCACCCAGTTCATGGTATTTTGTTGTGGCATCTCAAGCAGACTAACAAGCAGGAAGTCTTGAAAACAAGAGAGGTTAACTTGCCCAAGGACACACATCCAGCAGGCAGCAGATCCAGGAATCACATCCAGGCAGATTGGCTCCAGAAATGGTATCTTTCAGTCCCTCGACTATACTGTCACCATACCGAATGAGCGAATGAGTAAATGAATGAGGCCAAGGGATAATCCCGTCAGGAGATGTGGGTTGTGTCCAGCCTTGCCCTGGCTTGCTGAGTGAGCCTGGGCAAGCGCTAGTGCTCCCTGGGCCTCAGTTTCTCCTTCACGGTCTTCAGGTTCTTTCTGGGCTTCTGTCCCTTTCTGTTGCCCTTCCCTTGGTGACACTCCATGCTAGTCCAGGGGAGGGCTATTTCCAAATCCAGCCGCCAACACTAAGACCCCAACTAAGCAGATCTCTTGTAAGTCTGGCCTTTTATTATTTCAAAGTGCCATGACCCTTGGAAGCAGATGGTGCCAGGAATCAGCCCGAGCCTTGGGAGAGGGAGGAAATGGGTGGGGGAGGTTGGGGCTCTGCCTCCCAGGCCGCTTAAATCCTCAGTTCAGCTTCATTGTCGAGTGTAGGCATGGCATGCTTTCTACACAGCCCAGAGAGAGACATAAAGTATTCATGGTTATCAATTCATCAGTCACCGAAATGAAATGCCTCTCTGGAATACATTTCGAATCTCCATCCTCCCAGCCCAGGGCCATGTATTCCCTTGTCTGTAGACTGGTGTTGCTGCTCTTGCATATTTTGATGTGCTTGCTAAGCACTTCTGCGGACTGGAGGGTACCACGGAAAATTGTGGGGTCCTAGTTAGAGCACCCACAGTGAGTGTGGTATGTGCCACACGGGGTCTCCTTTCATGCCCATGGTATAATGCCACATAAAGTTAATGCCTTCTGAATGTTAGTTCACCAGTGGTAGCAGGACAGTTCTCTGGGTGGCCTCAGAGACACCCAGGTCTCTGCTCCTTCTCACTTGTCATTCTCAGGAATAACTATATTGCTCTAGAAATGCAATATTCTGAGAGATGGAGGAACTGGCCAGAAAAGCCCAGGCTCGGTTCTAGATTCCCCCTAGAAATGGGATGTCCTTCAGTGCTGTAGCTCAGTGGGTCGCACGGCCCCCAGGGTATAAAACCAAGGGCAGGCTGTTTTCTGGGTCCCTCTCCCGCAGAACAAATGGGCATGCACAGTCAAGACTCTGTCTGCCCCGCCTGGGCAGCGTTCTGAGACTTGGGGGCCTGGCTCACGATGAATCCCCGGCTCTGTGGCCCTTCCCTTCCCTTCTCCTTCCCCTTCCCCTTCTCCTTCCTCTCTCTCCACCTTCCCTCCGCCATTTAACAAATATCTCCTGAGCATCCCGTTTGGAAAGAATGCATGGAAAGACAGACAAGACATAGCCCAGCCTTTCAGGTACTACCAGAGTCCAGGTTTTCAATGGAGTTCAGGGAGATAGAGAGAACCAAAAGTTCACACTTCAGCTTCTCCGTTCTTCAGCCAATAGTTCCAAGAATCCTCTACCTCTTCCTCTCCACAAGGTGCCAGGCCTTTGTAGAACTTGCCAAGTAGCCTGGTTTTAAATTCTGAGTCTGCTGCTTACCATGGGCCTTGGGCAAGTTACATCAGTCACACCTCAGTTTCCCGTGTGTGAAATGGGGATACTAACTGAATTTTTCTCATAAACCTGGTATGGCGTTAAATGAGATAATGCACACTGAGTTCAGAATGAGCGATGACCACGTGTTGTTTTGTGGCCATTTTTGTTATTATCCTGTTCTCCTCTCTGTTATTCCCAGGCATCTGCGCCAAGCTCTGGGCCATCTCACCACAGCCATGCATTAAGTCAGTGGCTCTCACCTGGGCGACCCGCTGGCATCACCCGGGAGCTTTGCAACTTTCCACCAACCACAGAACAATTCAGTAAGAATCCTTGGTTTGAGGAATAGGAAATTTTAGTATTTCCAAATGATTTCAACATTGAGCCAAAGTGAGAAGCCCTGGGTGAGTCCTCCAATCCTAACTGCCCAAGCAGGAGAGAGCACACTTCTAGATGACACAGCTGATGACTGTTCCATCTTCCAATGGATGGTGAAAACCAATGCAAGGAGCCACATGTCAGCTCCTTGTCCACGCCCCATGGCCTCTCCCTCCCCAGACCTTGCTGCCTTCCTCTCTGCCTTGACCCTGGAGGCTCCTTGAAGTCCCTACTGAGGGGCTGTGGCCAAGACCTCTTAAGTCCGTTTCACAAAAAATCTAATTTCCTTCTCTTTTTTGAGAAGCGAGGCTACTTGGGGTCTGCATTCAGCAGACACAGAGCTGGTTTGGCTGTCCCTTAGCTAGGCACATCCTGTTTGCACAATCTGCCAGTCTCACCTTGGTGACACCAGCCTTGCAACCTCTTGTAGCCCAGGGAAGTCTTCAGTTCTGGCTGCAGGCCAGGCTCATCTTTCTTCATATTCACACTCAACGTCTCCTCCATCCACTTTGCACTTCCCAGGTGCCAGGTGTGACTGTGCAGGGAGACTACCATCTCACGTTGCTCTCACAGCAGCACTGCAATGAGGAAGATGCATTCTGTACTCACTCCCCAGACGAGCTAACTCAGGCTCAGAGAGGTGGATAACTTTCCCAGGACACACAGCCAGCAAGTGGCAGAGTGAGATTCCAAGTAAGGCCATCTGATCCCAGCGGCAGAGCCCTCAACCCTTTCCCCATTCAATCATTCCCAACATGCAAAGGCTAAATAGTGGGAGGATACAGGAGTCAGTGAATAAGATGAGTGTTGGAATTCTCAACAGAAGCCCTGGAAAGAATGTTGGCATTTCCTGCCCCAAAGAGGTGCCATGAATGCTGGTGGCATTGCCCAGGTGGAAGTCCACTCAGCCACTCAAGGAAGGAAGGGACTAAGTGGAAATGAACGCATGGCTTGTTTCTCTTCCCTCATCCATTCTTGGGGCCACATTGAGCACAGAGTCTTGTCCAGTACATAATTTATACATGTACAAATATCAATAGGGTGTTCCAGATGGGACAAAATAGTTGCGCAGTCTTTGAGCTCTAATAATTTCCTTATGTTGCATAAAAGTTTCCCTCTCCCCAGCGTGAGCTTCACCTCACAGAGGCCGACAGCCCTTGAGCACTGGGTTAGCAAACGTGAGGGTTGGCTGGAAGACTCACTATTGTCTTGGGCTTTCAAGAACTTCCTTCAGATCATAACCCAGCAAGACAGGGGAAAACTGCCAAATAAATTAGGAAGAGCTGCCCGACAGGAGCCTTTTCAGAACCTTTTGAGAGCAGAAAACCCGCTCACTTCCAAGAAGGCTACCAGTCCAGGTATTCCCTGAATCACCCTCATTGTTCTGAGGACCTCAGGAAGAGGCCTGGTGCTCCCGGAGCCAACCCTTTGAAGAGAGACACGGTCACGTTCAAACCAATTTGATCTTGAAGGGCAGGATGCTTAGAGCCCAGCTGCCTGGCTGGGGTTTAAGAGAAGATTATTTCCAGAAATGAGGCAGCTCTTTCAGCTCAGGCCTAAGGTGTTTTTTTTTTTTCTCCCTGGATTTTTTAGGCAGTGAAATAAGACTGAGCCTTTATTTACAAAGCCTCTTTCCTGTAAGAGCTCCGTGCCTTGTTTGCCCTGGAAACACTCCCCAAGAGAGAAAGCTGTGGAGGAGTTAGACTGTTTCGTAGGTGGAGGAAGGGAGCAGGCCCTTGGTAGGCAAGTGGTTTACACTGGTCACAAAGCCAGGCAGTCTCCAGGTGATAGGAGTTGCATCTGTGTTTCTGGAACATTCTGGTACATTCATCTTTCCACTGGAGTGGGGTTTCCAACCTCGGCACTGTGGACATTTGAGCCTAGTAATTTCTGTTGTAGGGGATTGCCTGCTGCACCGCGGGGTGTTTAGCGACTTCCCTGGCTTCTCCCCACTGAATGCCAGCAGCACCCTCCCCTCCAAGTGATGACAACTGAAATGTCTCCAGATGTGCTGAGTGAGAACCGCTGGCCTAGAGGGTGGGCCAGGCCTCTCGTTTGAAGATGACAGCACTCATGGTCCCTTGATCTGCAGAGGCCCCTTCACATCTCAGCCGCATGTGTCCTTCGTCAGCAACGCCCATTCTAACTTTGATCCTCACTCCTCCCTGAGCCCAGCAGCTGAGGTATAGCCCGCCCCCCGGCCCTGTGGCACCAGGCCTCTCTGAGATGGCCCTCTCTCTGCGAGTGTCCTTGTCTGCCACCTCTCCTGCTTCTTCCGCACCAGAAGGTGAGCTCCTGCAGGGTCCCTCTGTTCACTGCACCATCCCCATCCATAATAGCTCCTGAAATGGTAGTGTTCAAAGGTGGCTTGTAGAAATAAGGAATGAATGAATAAGTGAATGAATGAATGAAGACATAGACAGTTCTTGGATAAGCAATGGATGAGGGGAGGGGTTTAAAAAGGAAGTGCCGATTTTCCCCAAGCCCCCAAGATTCCATCCAGTTGACATCAAGTAACCACAGGTGCCTGTACTGGCCCTGGGGTCCTAGTGTTCATGCCAGGAGAACATGGACAACTGTAGGCCAGGACACACTGGCAAAGATAGGGGTGGCTGGCTGGCTGTCCCCTCCATGCACCCAGAGTCTGGCTCCCTGACCTTTCCCACTGGAGTAAAGGAGTCTGCCCTGGCTACTTGCAGGACATCAGCACTTGGCCTTGTTCCAAGATAGGAGAGGGGAAAAAGAAACCCAGCCCCACTGGGCAGCTGAGGCGCTATGCAAATGTATTTAAAACAGCGATTCTCACAGCTGCCAGCAGATTACTTTTGTATGCAGACTGGATGGCTTTAATAAAAAATGAGAACTTCCCCATCTGCTCTTTAAAGATAAGCCCTGTTCCCTGATCCAGCGGGCAACAAAAGTCCAGAGGCTTGGGAGACTGGGGAGATTCAGGCCAGTGACAGAGCCAGTTAGCTCTGATCCCACAGCTCCTTGTGGCTGGTGGGACTAGGAGTGGAGGCCAAAGGGCAGGCCCCAAGTAATGAAGACGTCATATTATTTAGGTTCTGGCTCAGCCTCCACCCTCCCCGGCGCTACAGGCCAGCTTTCCTCACCTCTCAGTTGTCAGATGGAAAAGAAAGATTCTCCAAGAGCCTGGAAACCACTGGATTATGCCTGGGTCCCCAACAGTGATGGGGACATGACCTGGTAGACAGAGCCGGCAGGTGAATGAAGGTCACAGTCACTCCAGCAAGGTGAGCTACGGAAGGTGTGCCAATCAAGCCCGGGTGACATTCTGGCCAGAGAAGACACCCCAGATGCTTCCTATCATGTACGCTCTTTTAGCTCTACAATTCAGGAAGGAGTAGGGGATGCATGATCTGGGGAGCCCAAAGGTTAGACAGTTTTTTTTTTTCCAGATGGAGTTTCACTCTTGTTGCCCAGGCTGGAGTGCAATGGCGCAGTCTTGGCTCACTACAACCTCTGATTCCTGGGTTCAGGTGATTCTCCTCCCTCAGCCTCCCAAGTAGCTGGGATTACAGGCACCCACCACCATGCCTGGCTAATTTTTGTATTTTTAGTAGAGATCGGGTTTCACCATGTTGGCCAGGCTGGTCTTGAACTGCTGACCTCAGGAGATCTGCCCACCTCGGCCTCTCAAAGTGCTGAGATTACAGGTGTGAGCCACTGTGCCTGGTCCCAAAAGTTATACAATTTGGAAGCCTTCACTGAATAAATGAATACAAAATTATGAACACAAAATTGTCAGAGCACTTCCTAGGGCCTTGGAAGACGCCGTGCAGGTGAGAGATCACAGACATAAGCTGCATCAACTGCATGATAAATGTGTGTGCAAAAGAGAGAGAGAAAAAAAAAATGAGAGAGAGTACGCAGCTGGTCTCTTTCCACCTGAGGTCTCTTGGGCGTGGTATTCCGCACATGCCGTAAGTCCGATTTACTAATGGGTGATAGTGCCCCCTCCAAATACAGCTCCTGACCCGGTACCCTGGGCAACGACTACTCCTTGCCAATCACATCCCAGAATTTTGTAATGCAGAAATCGGATTAGAAAAGCAGGAGGGAAGAGGGAAGAACTTGACCAGAGAAGCCAAGTTTATCTGTATAAAAATAACAAAGACATCCAGTGTGGTGGCTCACGCCTGTAATCCCAGCACTTTGGGAGGCTGAGGTGGGTGTATCATGAGGTCAGGAGATCGAGATCATCCTTGCCAACATAGTGAAATCTTGTCTCTACTAAAAATACAAAACTTAGCCAAGCATGGTGGTGCGTGCCTGTAGTCCCAGCTACTCAGGGGGCTGAGGCAGGAGAATTGCTTGAACCCGGGAGCTGGAGGTTGCAGTGAGCCGAGACTGTAGCACTGCACTCCGGCCTGGGTGCCAGAGTGAGATTCTGACTCAAAAAAATAAATAAATAAAATAAAACAAAATAACAAAGACATGGTAGAGGGGAGACCAGGAGGAAGAAGAAAACTCCACAGGCTGCAAGTGTGAGCTCTGGGAGAGCTTGCCGAAGGTGGAAGTGGTTTTGATAAGTGAGGTTGCTGGTTAGGCACTGCATCCCTGGTGTTCTTTGAGAGACACAAGCAAATGTCCAAATGCCTTTTTACTGACTTTTGGTTGAAGCAACAAATTTGACTAGTGGGATCAGCTGGGCAACATGGCACCCAGGTAAAGAGAAGCCCGGCTTTTAATAGGGCTAAACTTTAATCCAAAGAAGGATTTTCCACCAGATACATGCATGCAGCGTGTGTGTGTGTGTGTGTGCACACACTTGAGTGCACATGCATGTGTGCTATGAGCATGAAAAGTAAAATGTCAGGCCTTAAAGCTGGATAAGATATGGAGCACCACCTATGTATTTTCCTTTGTGGTGTTCAGAAAAGTTATTCACGCTTGGAAGTAAGGGGAAAGGATGATCATGTGAAGAGCTTCCAGAATCACACTAGAACATTGTCTAACAAGCCTGAATAAAAGTTATCTGACTTTCTGATGTAACTTTGTTTTCTAACCATTACTATTGATCAGAGCCCAGGCTCTGTAAAGTTCAAGGCTAACTTGTGGGAGATTGGTAAGAAGGAAATGACGGTGTGTCAAGCAGAGATGCAAATGATTAACACCCAGTAGAAAAGATAACCTGAGTTTACACATTTTTTTGGCCCTGAAGGACACAGGAGACAAACCAGCTTTGTATTGAACATTTCCTCCGTTCTTCCCATCCCCTTTTGAGCCCGCTTTGTCATTCTGCTTGTTCCTTCATTAACGAATAAAACAGTCTTGGCGTGTACTCACCATGTGCTGAGATGAGAATTACGTTTCCAACATGTTTGAATCTTGCACTTTGACATCAGCCCCTTTCCCCAGTCCTTTTGGTAGTGAACTTATTTGATCCTTTCTAGGTTATTACAGATGAGAAGCCCAGACTCAAGGCACATAGATATCATGTCAGCTTCTTTTGATTCCATCTCCTTTTTTAATCTCTGATAATTTTCAGAAGGCAAATTGTGATTGCAAGTGTAGCTCAGACAACTTCTATGCTCCATAAGACTCAGCCTCTGCTCCTCAGAGAAACACAGCTAAATAATCAACAGGAAATGAAATATACTTCCAGTTTCGACTTGCATTTTCAAAGGAGATTAAAGGGATCCAAATCACGACACCCCCACCCCCAGGCACTTCTGAAAAATTCTTTTTGCCTCCTCTCCTAGCCTCTCTCCCCCAGCAACTACCTCAGAGCCCCTCGCTCGGCAAGGCTTCAAGGTTCTCTCTCTGCTCTAATTCTCCTAGACACACTCTTCGGGAGCCTCTGTGAGGAACACTTTTGATTACAAACAACAGAAAACTGATAAACATTGGTCTTAACCAGAAGAATATGTATTGTTCATGTAACCAGATGCCCAGAAATACACGGTCCCAGGGCAACTTCAGATGGCAACAGTATCATCAAGAATCCAGACTTTGTCATTCTTCCAGCCAGTGAAGTTTTGTCCTCATGCTTCTTGCCTCATGGTGGCCACATGAATGCTTGAACTCCAGACATCATGCCCTTGTACGCAGCATTTCCAGCAGGAGGGACAGGATGGGGACCAAGGAGCCGCTCCTGAAAAAACCATCTTTCATCCAGAAAGAAATCCTTCCCAGATACAACCCTTCCTCCCTTCTCACATCTAAAATACCAACTTATAAGGGAGGCTTGGAAACCACGTACAGCTGGCCCTGAACAATGAGGGGTGAGGGGCGCTGACTCCCTGCACAGTCGAAAAATTGCATATAACTTTCGACTTCCCCAAACTTAACTGTTAATAGCTTACTGTTGGCCAGAAGCCATACCTGTAACATAAACGGTTGATCAACATGTGTTTGCACGTTATATGCATTCAACACTGCATTCTTACAATAAATAAGCTAGAGAAAAGAAACTTGTTAAAAGACACATTAGAGAAAATATATTTACTATTGGTTTGCTATTTACTACTGAAATGTTACTACTAGAAAATTACTATGAAATATTACTACTAGAAAATATATTTACTATTGATGAAGTGGAAGTGGGTCATCCTAAAGGTCTTCATCCATTCGCAGTGAGTAGGCTGGGGAGGAGATCAAAGAGGAGGGTTTGGTATTGCTGTCCCAGAGGTGATGGAGGAGAGAGAAACTCTGCATGTAAGTGGGCCCACCCCGTTCAGAGCAGTGCTGTTCAGGGGTCAGCTGTATTTGATGACGCAGGAAAGAACTGCCATGGCTGTCTCAGGCCAATCAGGACTGGTTCCTTGGGACTGGGAACGTCACAAGCCCCTATGACTGGGGTTGTTTGCCTGGAAGCAGGAAGGGAGCCAGAGGGACTGGCTGCTGGCGAAGCAGCCCATGCTGTCAGTCACAGCCTTTAGTTTAAAGCTGGGGTAGCAACTCTAAGACAAGAGGCACGTTTACCTAGGCCAGACAGCAAAACGATGCGCGGGGCGTCTTTTCAGGAAAAATCCCCAGGATGGCGGGGGGCGGGGGGCGGGCCCTCAACTCACCACCTGCTGCACCTCTTTGTGGCCTTCTAGTACCTTTGCTCAGCACCGTACCACAGAAAGGCCCTGGATTAAGACAATGGAGGTGGGACCCCTCCAGATGCCGTCACCTCTGACCACCTGGGACCGACCAGGCAGGAGTCAGCAGGCATCTCTACAGCCATGGAAACCAGCTTGCTTAGCACACTCGCCCTGCAGCCAGCGTTGAGCTGACAGGCACGCTCATATCCATCTAGTTCTCAAAACTAATGCACGAAAAAGGTACCAATTTTCTCAGTGTTACGAATGAAGGAAAAAGGCTAGAGAAGTGAAGTGACATGCTCGAGGTTAGCTAGCAAGTAAGTGGCTGTGCTGAGTTGGCCAGCGTCTGCAGAACCACAAAAGTTGTTTTGGATTTTGTTTTTCTTAAACCTTTAATACCTGCTCTTTCTTTTAGCAAGGGGACCTCACATCACCTTAGCAAGGGGAAGGGATGGAGTGTAAGTGGGCTCTGGGTCTCAGGATGGACCAGGCCTTGCTCCTGGGGATGAGGGCCTCCCCTAGCACACACTCCATCTCCTTGGGAGATTGCCAAGTCTCCAGGCTTCCTGCCTTCCTCAGAGGCCCTGGAATCCATTCCATCACCAATCCAGAGGCCATCCATCCAGAGGGGAGTTTCATCCTAGGCAGTGCTCCGTCTTCCAGGGTCAGCAACGAGGTCCCAGAGCGACGACAGAGGCTGTGGGGTGGATGAGGTGCTCTAGCATCAGGAGAATTCCTCCAGGCCCCATTTGGACTGAGTTCTGATGGTCTCTGAGGGGCTGTATTTTGGAAGGTCCCATCACTGCCAGGACAGGCCAAATGCCTTGGGACGTGGCAGGGCTGTGGTTCTGTGGAGCAAGAAGGGGCTGCGCTGGCCTGGCTGGATTTCCTTCTGCTCTGGCCACCTAGGAAAGGCAGTTGTGTGCTGGTGAAGGGCATTAGCTTTGGACTCCCGGGTTCAAGGCCCCATGCTACCTCTCCCCAGCCACATGACCTTGGGCAAATCATTTAACCTCTCAGCCTGTTCCTTCATTTGTAGCCAGTGATGGTAACAATAGTAACTTCATCCCTGGAAAGCTGTAAATTTAAAAGAACCAGTGTGAGAAAAGCCCTTCATAGTACAGGGGTGCAATTCAGAACCTGACCAGCATTACTGCAGGGGCTGAAATTCAGACCCTGACAAGCATTACTGCTGAGGCTGAAATTCAGAAACTGACCAGCCTTACTGCTGGGGCTGAAATGCTTGCTTGTGGTTAATCTGTGGTTATGTAAACCATGCAATCAATCACTCAGAGCTCTTCCCCCACACTACCCTACCTTCTCTCCTTTCTGTGCCGTTAATCCTCTCTTTTAGCCACTCCTATGGAGCTGGTATTTGTTTCCTGGGAGGATGTGTGCTGAGTATAGTGACTAGAACAAACCCATATTCCAGAATCCTCTTCCAGAATATTCTAGAATCTTCCAGAATCCTTTAGAACTCCAGCCCCTCTGCTTATTTGTGGTGACACCCTGGGCAAATTGCTTTACTTCTCTGCACCTCAACTTTCTTTTCTTTTAAGAGGGCAAAGTGTCTCTGTTGGAGGAGCAGTAGGTTTGGAGAACGAAATGTGAGAATCCTTAAGCACCCTACCCACTTCCAGCCTGTCACTGAGACTCCAGCCAGTCTCTCCAGAGCCTTCTCCCCACCTCACAGCTTGGTCTGAATTTAGGACTCAGGGACCCAGCTCTATAAGGAATTGTCAGATGGTTAGTTTGTCATAAATGCAGGAGGGAGGAGAGGTCTGGGCATTTAGGAAGTTTTTCCATCGCTGTGCTTTCCAGGAAGAAGATGCCCATGCTGAGGTCTCTACGTACTGGCCCTGCCTGGGCCTGAGATTTGGAGATGTCAGCAGAGGAGAGCAAGGGTTTCTCTCCCAGCAAAGCATCTCCCAGAATCTCTGCACCTGCCTGAGGGGCTGGCTCTAAACCTGCCCCTGTGCAGGCTGTGCAGACAGCTTTATTTGCATGGAAAATTAAAACTCCATGTTGACCTTTGTATATTTTCCCGACTGTGTCATTCAGGGATTCGTAAAAGACCTTGATTAAATCTGCTGTATTACGAGTTAGAGGAGGAAGACAGGAAGGAGTGAGGGAGAGGATGTGAGTTCCCTACTGTCCACGAAGCCAGTCTGCCCTGAAGTCACCACACTCATCACAGCCCAGCATGCCAGCCCAGAGACCTTGGTCTTCCACCCTGAGACCTCCAGACATCTATTCTGTGCCCTCCACTTCTTCCCTCCAGCTCACCTTGTGCTCCTCATGCAAGGCTGGACACAATAATAACTTGTTGAATGATGATTTGGGGGTAGGGGGAAGTATAAAAGACACTTTTATACAAGTGTGAAATTGCTGGAGAGAAATTCTAGGACATAGAAACAGTCTAGGACATAGAAACCCGCTACAAGGGCTCTGGGAATCTTACCAGAGTCTAAAGCTGCGGTAGCCAGTACTTGTAGCTATTTAAATTTAAATGCATTGAAATGAAATAAAATTTAAAACTCAATTCCTCTATCATATTAGGCATGCTTCAAGCGCTCCACAGCCACCTGTGCCTAGTGGCTACTGTCCTGTACAATATAGACCAAAAGAACAGTGTCACGAGCACAGAAAGTTCTATCAGGGCTGGACACGGTGGGTCACACCTATAATCACAGCACTTTGGGAGGCTGAGGCAGGAGGATTGCTTGAGGCCAGGAGTTTGAGACCAGCCCAGGCAACACAGTGAGACCCCATCTCTACAAAAAAGTAAAGAAAATTAGCCAGGCATGATGACACACGCCTGCAGTCCCAGCTACTCGGGAGGCTGAGGCAGAAGGATCTCTAGAGCCAGGGAGGTCGGGGCTGCAGTGAGTCATGACTGCGCTCCAGCCTGGGTGACAGAGCATAACTCTGTCTCAAAAAATAACTTTAAAAAAGAAGTTATATTGCATGACACTGTGCTAAAGGAAAGCCCTGATTTTTTTTTCAAATTAAATATTTTATTTTGGGGGGGGGGATGGGGAGTAACAACAGTGACACTACTTGTCAAACCATTTAGAAAGCACAGAATAACACAAAAGAGTCAAGAGGGACCCAGGTTTGGCTGCGGGCTCAGTGGCTTTCTGGACCCCTGGGTCCTCGAAGCAGAGCCAGGTTGGGCGCAGGAGCAGACGCGGACGTTCTGCAGCTACTGACGTTGCCAAGAAGAGGAAGAGGATGCCAGGAAGAAGAGGACCAACACCTGAAGCCCCTGCCCTGACACTTGAGGGACCTGTGAAGGGCTCGAGGCCCTGATGGTGAAGGGAAGTCTTAGTCAAGACCCAGACAGAAAAATGGAGCCCCGTGGATGGACATGCATGCCAGGAGCACCAGAAAGCCAAGCCCCAGGACAATAAGGGCAACACAGAGAGGGTAACAGTGAAGTCCCCACCACCCCTAGGCTAGCAGGACAAAGGGAGGAGGGAGAAAGCTGTGTTGTCTGAGCCCCCAAAGCTGAAGCTGCCTATGGGGAGCTGGAGCCACAGAGGAGGCTCACCCCCTGGCGACTGAAAGAGGGGGACATACCTGGGTGTCTCCCCCTTCCCTCCCTCCAACCTCCCACTGGGGCCACCCCTTGGCTGAGCACAGAGGGAAGCCAGTGGGAGGAAGGGTGGCCTGGGAAACGTGGTTCTCAGGGGAAGAGAAGGAGAGGGTGTGGGAGCCAGAAGCCTCGGGTATTCTGTGTTCAGGACAGAACTGTGACCCCTCAGATTTCTATATTAAAGCCCTAACCCCAATGTGACTACGTGTGAAGATTGGATGTTTTGGAGGTAAAGTTCAGCGGGCTCATAAGGGTGGGGCCGTAATCCGATAGGACTGCTGGCCCTGGGGTGTAGATCTTGCTCTCACTTTAAGCACAGACCCAGGAAAGGCCACAGGAGCACGCAGTGAGGAGCCAGCCATATGCAAACAAGAACAGGGTCCTTGCCAGAACCCGGCCTTGCTGGCACCCTGATCCGGACTTCCAGCCTCCAGAACCATAGAAAATGCATTCCTGTGGTTTAAGCCACACAGCCTATGGCATTCTTTCATGGCCGCCTGAGCCGATGAAGCCACTCTGCAATTCTGAAGATACAACCCCACAAACTGCATGCGCTGGGAGGAGTCATGGTCCCGGCTGTGGTTTGGACATGGCTAGTTTGTCCCCTCCAAGTCTCGTGTTGAAATCCAATCCCCAGTGTTAGAGGTGGGCCTGGTGGGAGGTCTTTGGGTTGTGGGGGTGATGGCTTTCTTCAGGGAGCGAGTTTTGCTCTATTAGTTCCCATGAGTGCTAGCTCAAAAGAGCATAGGACCGCCTCCACCCACTGCTACTGCTCAGTCTCTCTCTCACGCGCGCGTACGCTTTTCCATTGGTCACAGGGAGAACTGCAATAATTCCTGCCCCACTCAGTCATTGTGTGATCTCTGCACACACCAGCTCCCCTTCCCCTTCTGCTGAGTGGAAGCAGCCTGCAGCCTCCCCAGAAGCGGATGCTGATACCAGGCTTCTTGTACAGCCTGCGGAACCAGAAGCCCAATAAACCGCTTTTCTTTATGAATTACCTGCCTTCACGTATTCCTTAGTAGCAAAGTAAGTGCACTAAGTTCCCAAAGAGGTCCACATTCTGATCCCCAAAACTGTAAATATGCAGCCTTACAAGGCAACGGGGGCTTTGCAGATGCAATTAGGGTAAGGAGCGGGAGGTGGAGATTCTCCTGGATTACCTGAGTGACTCCAGTGTAATCACGGGGGGTCCTAATAAGGGAAGCGGTGGGCAAGGTGGTCAGTGTCAGAGAGAAGTGGGAATGGAGCAGAGGTTGGAGTGATGAGCTTGCTGGGTTTGGAGATAGAGGAGGGCCGTGAGCCAAGCAGTGCAAGAAAACTCTGGAAGCTGGAAAGGACAAGGAAACGGAAGGAACACAGCCTGCCAACACAATTTTAGCCCAATGAGACCCCATTTCAAACTTCCAGCTTCCAGAACCATAAGAGAAGAAATGTGTGTTGCTTTAAGCTAAGCCGTGGTCCCTCGTTACAGTGGCAAGAAGAAACTCATACACAGGCAAATTCTGGTAAGGCTGCAAGTCAATGCTCCTCACCAGGGGCAGTGCTCCGTCCCCACCCTGGAAGAGACACAGTCTAGCAAAACAGATGCGTCTTTCTAGTCCTAGGTCTCTAGTACCTCGTACCCCATGGGCGTTTGACGCTTGCTTGCTCAGAGGGTGAACAACTCACTGTGTTCCCAGCAAACCTGGGAGGCAGTAGTAGCAGGGAAGAGTGGCTAAGATGACAGATCTGAAAGGCCTGCGGTCCGGGGCTGCGAGTCCTAGCTCACCCGCCTACTAGCTGTGTGACCTTGGGAAAGATACCCACCCTCTCTGAGTCTTAGCTTTTCCATTAGTTAAGGGGGATTACAATCATTCCTGCCCCACACGCCGGTGTGAGGTGAGGCCCCGTGTCATTGGTGGGCATTCCTTGGTTGTCTGCTGTGTGCCCAGGTGTAGATGCTGGAGAGACAGTGCTGTCCCAGAAACCAGTCTCCTGGCCTTTGGGGAGCCCATGCTCTGGCAGGTAAAATGAAAGAACAGTGTCAAACACTAAGCACAGCACTACGTATACAATAGGTGCTCAAGCAATGCTGCCCTTGATTCCCTCCATGATGAAATCACAGAGGTTTCAGGGGCTTGCCAAAGTCCACTTGAGCTGGTGCAAGTCGGCATGTGAATTCAGGTTTTCTAAGTGCAGTCCCTGGGGCAGAGTGGTGGTGGGGGGAGCAGGTAAGGGAGATGGAGCTGGGAGAAAGGGATTTGCTCACATTTTTAATGCAATTCGGCCCTTAGGCTCTGGTTGGATTTTAGCTCACTGGGGACTGGGTTGACCCCTTAAGCCACGTGACAGCTTCTGTGTAAGGAGCGAAGGACTTGATGTGAAGACTCCCCCAAAGCCTGCAGGATGCTGACAGCCCCCCTGGGGCCTGTGGGGAGGCTGGGGTCATGCCACATTCCCTGATGCAGCCTGAGCTTCCCACGACATGGTTTCCCAACACTTCTCTGGATCTCCATGCTCTAGGTCACCAGGCCTCAGAGCTCATGGAAATCCCTGGAAATGCCCCAAGAAGAAGAAGAAAGGGGTTTGCCTGTCCCGTGCCCCGACGGGTCTGGCTCCCGGAGAAAGGAAGGCCTGACGCCAGAAGCCTGGGGTCAGAGTCTGGAGTTGGGCATTTGTGCTGGGGCAGGGCCACTCCCTGGGAATAGAATGCAGGAGGGGTGGGATCAGGCAGCCCCGGGGCTACATCCCTGCAAGGCAGCAGCAGGACCACACAGACCCAGGCTGCCTGTGCCAGTGTGAGCTTGGACCCTGGCGTACCCGTCAACAGGACAGCTCTTGAGAGCTGCAAAGAAGGCCACTCCAGGAGCTCCCACACCCTGAGCCAAGGTCCTCTCCAGAGATTTTCCGAAGCTCCGCCCCTTTCTGGTTGGGGCCTGGCTGCAAGTGGAACCCCCACCTCTCTCTGCAAGCTTTTTCTCAACTGACTCTTTTCCCCCGTGTCCCCCCTTGGCCCTGACCACAGGAATCAGGGTCTGCAAAGAGTTCCAATCCATTATCTCTCCATCCTAAAAGGTGCCAAGAGTGGCCTGTCTTCTTGTAGTTGGGGGACTGTTTTGTTAATCATCTAATTTTCATATTTCTCCAAGCCCAAGCTTCAACCTGGGTTTGAAAACCCCCCTCAGCCTCAGAATAGAAAGGAGATCAAACCGAGCAAGAACCCCACCCCATTTAAGTTCATGGAACATTTCTCGTCCCAGCCCCTCCTCAGAAGGCACTCGGCCACCCAGATGGGCAGACACAGCCCATCACTGGACAGCCACTCTCTGGCACACATTCATGCCACGTGCCCACCCACGGTGCACCCTCAGTCACACATGTGAATACCCTTCTCACGTGCAGGTGTGCACACAGACAGACAGGGCACACTCACCTCTGCGTGAGTGTGCACACGGGAACAGATGCATGAACATGGAGACACAGGTAATAGCCATTCACAGAGCTTATATTTGAAATACCAGATTTAAAGACCCGCGGTCTTTCTGCTGAACACCATGGGCTACAGCAGCCTTGGCCAACATGCTCTAGATTGCCTGCCCATGACAGATGGCAGCTGGGACCAGCAGGGAGCGAAGCCGCCTCTGCTCCTGAATAATGAGCTCAGAGCCTCTCAATGGGAGCCGCACTCACCTCTTGAACTTTCTGTAATCCAGCAGAGACAGAGGGCAAGTGGGGACAGTGGTTGGAACCTTTGGGAGCCCTGCTTCCCAGGGTAGATGGATGACATGGGAGTGAACGGGGGAACTCCAGAGAGGAGGTGGCTGTGCTGGGCACAGAGCCACTGCCCTCAGGGTCTCAGAGGTAACCAGTGTCCTACCTTGGGGATGCCAAGGGCCAGAGCCATTGCCCATCAGCTTTTGTAGGAGCGTGTGCTGGGGAGACAGACCCAGAGGCAAGACAAGGAAGCGGGGTGTGATTTGCTTTTAATTTATTACACAGTCTACAGGCAGAGAAGCCAAGGGAGCAAGTACGCAGGGCTGGGGGTATCGGGCAGGGGCTGGTGACTGAAATACAGCTCCCCAGCGTCTCCCCAAAGCTGCTGGAGTGGACTCCTTTTCATTAAAATTCCCATTTCCATGGGTTTATGACTTGGCCATAAAGTGTGGCTCTGGGCAGGATCCAGGCATGGGCAGGACCCTGTTGGGAAACAGGCTTCTTGCTTTCATCCATAATTATTTTCTTTATGGCTTATTGGGCTTTATCATTCAGAAGGCGAAAAGAGTCCTGGTAAGTGCCTGGAGGTGTTGTGGGTCAAGATGTCCCCCAGACAGCAGCAGATGGAGGATGTGCAGGGCTGGAGGATCCTGGCCTTGTCCCTGTGCCTTCCATGTCGCCATGAGACTTGGAGTCTCTTCTGTATCCCGAGGGAAAGAATCCACTTCCCAGCCCCGCCCATCCTCATCCCTCCCCTCCTCCCTTCTCAGACTTGCTCGCAGCTTGCTTCCCTCCCCTGACTTTGCAAGGGCGAGTGTCCATGCAGCCGGCATTGCCTGCAGCACCCTGCATTTAAAAGCACCTGTGACACTGCAGACATTCTGCTGGACACAGGGGAAGCCATGGTGGATGAGCCCAGAAAGGGCTCACAAAGCTCAAACATCCTCACAAAGCTCAAACAAGGTCCAGGAGGGATGTGATGCCACCTCCCTGGCTGCCGGTGTGACTATTTAATTATGGAGCTGATCAATGCTACAAGGAAGAATGTACCCTGGGGAACTCCACGCACATTGTGGGCCTGCGATGGTTCATTTTTTGTGGCTACTTGACTCAGCCAGTAGGTACCCGGATATTTGGTCAAACAGTATTCCAGGCTGGATGCAGTGGCTCATGCCTGTAATCCTAGTGCTTTGGGAGGCCGAAGTGGATGAATTGCTTCAGACTTGGCGTTCATGCCACTGGACTGCAGCCTGGGTGACAGTGAGACCCTGTCTCTAAAAAACAAAACGAAACAAAACATTCTTCGCGGTGTGTCTGTGAGGGTGTTTCTGGATGAGATTAACATTCGAATATGTGGACTGAGTCAAGCTGTTACATCCCTCATGTGGCTCCGGCTCTCTCAATCAGTTGAGGACTGAATGGAGCAAAATCTCTGACTCGAGGGAATCTGGCCTGCCTGCCTGTTTGAGCTGGAACATGGATTCTTCCTCTGCCCTTAGACTGGAACTTACACCATGATTGTTCCTGGGTCTAGAGCTTGCCAGTTGCAGATCCTGGGATAACTCAGCCTCCATCATTGTGTGAGCCAATTTGGTATAATAAATAAATTTATATGTATATAAATATATATTATAAATATACATCTTCTGTTCTGTTTCTCTGCAGAAGCTGACTAATACAGGACCCCAAGAAAGCTGTGTGGAGCACAGGGCATTCAAACTAAGACAGGAGGGTTGAGGAAGTATTGCTGTTACCTTGGGCAAGTCTCACCCAGTGACAGGGTCCCCTGCACCAGGTCACAGAGGAGGTGCAGCTTCTGCTGAGAGGCCATCCATGGGAACATGACCTCCTCTTCCCACACCCTCCTCCCCACTTCTCTCCTCTCACCAGGTACAGCAGGGGCTCCCTGAGCTGCTACCCACTGGTGCCCCTCACCATCCCTGTCAGCTTCCAGCTCCTCTACTTCCGGGCCCCGGTTCCCTGTGCTAAACTCCCTTCATTGTGAATACCTGCAGGAGTTTTGGTTTCATTGGTGGGCTCCAACCTCCAGGGGGATCAGGGCCCAGGAGGATGGGCGTGGGCTGAATAGCTAGCAAGAGCCTTGAAATCTGGCGGGATTGCAGGGCTAGACCAAGAGGAGCAGGGCTTGGGAAAGTCAGCAGGGAACAGTGAAGGGATTTGAGCAGGGCAGAAGTGGGATTGAGCTAAGGACTTTGCCCTTGACCCAACTGGCAACAGGGAGCCAGCCAAGCAGGGTCCCAGGAGGCCACCGACAAGCTGGACAGGAGCTATACATTTGCACACAGTAAAAGGAGCCCCAGATGCCTCTGCAACTTGGCTTCTGCCCAGCTTGCTGTCTTGTCTTGAGATAGATGCCTCAGTGATGAATGAAGAGGCTTCTGTCCCTTCCAGGCCACCATAGAGGGAGACACTGGGGGTTTTGAGCCAGCAGGAAATGTCATGTGGCTTGATTTAAAAGGCTGCCATGGGAAGGCCAGAGTGGGACATGAAGCATGGTGGAATACTGTGGTGGAAAATGGGGCAGCCTCTTACAAAACAATGTGCAGTGTGCATTCACATGTCAAACCTACAGTCTCACTTCTAGGGATTTACCCTAAAGACAGGGTAAATTGTTTGTAATTGCAGAATCCTGGAAATGACCTGAACAGATGGAAACTACTTTGGTCCCCTAGGTGGGCGATGACAGGCGTAGAAAATGAGATAGACGTTCCTCTTCAAAATTTCCTTGGCTGTCCTGGACATTCACCCTGACATGTCTGGACAAGCCCAGGTGAGCATCGGATCACAGCTTCCTCCTGTGCCCCTGTTTGGAAGTACTTTTGCCTTTTTCAACATTCCAAAAGTTACTTCCTCTCTTCTTTACCTATATAGGAAAGTTTTAAGTTGCTAACCAATTGGGTGAAGTTTAGAATGTGAGGTCCCATTTTGGCCAATGGAAACTGGACACAGCAGTAGGGTGGGCATGTCCAGTTATAAATATTCCTGTTCCCTTTTTTCGGGTGTGCTCTCATGGCAAGATTGCTGGCAAGTGGCACCCTTTCTGCAGAAAGTAAAACTGGCCTTGCTGAACAATACATATAGTCTCAGTGTTGATTTCTTTGCAGGACCAAGAACCCATTTCCAACAACAGGTGTGAATCAGGGTGACAGCAGACCTTTGTGGGGTCCTGTACAAGGCCAGGGGCTACAAGCGACCCAAGACTGACTCACGGCATTCCTCCATTGTCCCCCAATCTCCTTCACTGTCTCTTTGCAGTAAAGAGATCAGAGCCCCCAGTTCTTAGGTCAGTGGGACCCCAGGCCTCAGGGAAGGCGGATGATGTGGCATCTTGCCAGAAGCCAGTTTCAGCACATCACCCTTGGGGTGCACCTCCAGCATCCTCGGGTCTCAGAGGAGCCAACAGCAGGCCCAGGAGTCAGAAGCATGAGGCCCTTCAGCTGGCGAAGGCCAGACCATTTCTCACTTGGAACTAGCATCACAGCCCTGCTCTCATGAGGTGGGAGGTGGAGACTAAACTCTGGACCAGATTGAAGACTGCCGAAACAGGCATGAGGTGAAAGCTACTCTCCATAAGACATACCCACCCATGTGGCCATTTACCATCACCATGGCAACACGTGGAAGTTACCACCCCTTTCCATGGCAACAACCCAGAAGCTACCACCCTCTTTCTAGAAAGTTCTGCATAACCTTCTTCTTAATTTGCATGTAATTAAAAGTGTCTATAACTGTGACTGCAGGACGGCCCCTGAGCTGCTACACTGGGCACACTGCCTATGGTGGAGCCCTGCTCAGCAGGGAGCAGAACCTCTGCTGTGCATAGCCGTTTCAGTAAAAGCTGCTGTCTACCACCACCAGTTCACCCTTGAATTCTTTCCTGAGTGAAGTAAAAAACCTTCCCAAACTAAGCCTTTATTTTAGGGTTCACCTGCCCTGCATACCAGTATCCCCTTCTCTACCCTCAAGGCCACTCATGAGGGAATTAAAACTGAGCCCAATGCTAAGGCAATCTGGGTAATAAATGTGTTGGGTCATCTAGAAAGCCATTTGGAAAAAAGATAAAATTAATCCATTCCTCATCCCAAACACAAGCATAAACTGCACATAGATCAGAGATCCACACATCATTGTTAAACTATGGAGTGTTGGAAAGTAACGGGTGAATTCCTCTACTCTGGGTAAAGACTTTCTTACTGGGACTGAAAACCAAGATTGATAATTTGATACAAAAAAACTCAAGCAAGATGTTTTTGCATGGCAAAAGCACCATCAGCAAAATTAAAGAACAAATAGAAAATTGGGAGAAAATATTTGCAACATATTTCACAAAAAGCCAATATTCTTTCAAATACACAGGACATTTTAAAACTAAGGAAAATGGCCAAAGACATAGACAATTCACAGTAAGAGTTGTAAAATGGCCTTTAAACATGAAACATTGCCAAATAAGGGAAATGTGCATTTAAACTCATTGTAGTACCACTTTTCAGTGGTCACGGTGGCAACATCCAAATGCTGGGTAACAGTTCCCACTGGTGAGGCTGTGGAAAACCCACACTCTCTTGCACTGTTAGTGGGAATGAAGCATGGTGGAATACTGTGGTGGAAAACTGAACAACCTCTTACAAAACAACATGCAGTGTGCATTCACACTTCAAACCTGCATTCTCACTTCTAGAGATTTACCCTAAAGATCCACTTCCAGTTATATGCAAATACATAAGCACAGGCTTATTCATTGCTCCATTGTTTGTAATTGCAGAATCCTGGAAATGACCTGAACACCCACGTGCAGGAGAGTCATGGAAGAATCTGTGGTACATCCACACAGTGGTATGTAGTAGTAAGTACTATGCAGCTATAAGAAAGAATGAGGGAGACCTCTACAAATGAATATAGAGCAACTTTCCAGAGATGTTGCTAACTGTAAAAAGCAAAGTGCACGATAGCATGTAATGTAGAGTATGCTCCCTTTTGTATAAGAAAGAAGGGAGATTCAGAAAGCATTCGTAGAAAGAAAAACACAGAGAGGGTAATGTAGGAGAGTAGCCACGATCCTTTTGAGGGATGGGATAGGAGGAGGGTGGAAGAATACAGAAGGAAGAGGACCTCTCCAGGGAACCCTTTGGTCTCATGTTGACATTTGGGAGCATGTTAGTGTTTTAAATTTTCAGAAACATAAAGCTTAGTCAGTAAGGTCAGGGAGAGGAAAAAGACCCAAGAGTGACAGGAAACGAACAAATCAACTCAGTGCTTTTCAGGCGAACACCATAATCACACTGAAAAAAAAAGAAAAAGTTTTAGCCAGAGCAACCAGGCAAGAGAAAGATAAAGAGCATTCAAATTGGTAAAGAGGAGGCCAAACTGTCGCTTTACCAGTTTGGATGATATGATTGTATACCTAGAAAACCTTAAAGATTCATTCAAAGAGCTCCTAGATCTGATAAATAAATTCAGTAAAGTTTCAGGATACAAAATCAATGTACACAGATTCTTCTATGTCTCTCCTGCACGTGGGTGTTCAGGTTATTTCCACAGACAATGGAGCAATGAATAAGCCTGTGCTTACGTATTTGCATATAATTGGAGGTGGGTCTTTAGGGTAAATCTCTAGAAGTGAGACTGCAGGTTTGAAGTGTGAATGCACACTGCACGTTGTTTTGTAAGAGGTTGCCCAATTTTCCGCCACGATATTCCACCATGCTTCATTCCCTCTAGCAGCACAAGAGAGTGCGGGTTTTTCACAGCCTCACCAGTGGGAATTGTTATATATTATTGTATTCATCAGCGATATGATTGTATACCTAGAAAACCCTAAAGGTTTATCCAAAGAGCTCCTAATCTGATAAATAAATTCAGTGAAGTTTCAGGATACAAAATCAATGTACATAAATCAGTAGCACTGCGATGCACTAACAATAGCCAAGCTGAGAACCAAATCAAGAACTCAACCCGTTTTACAAGAGCTGCAAAACAAACAAACAAACAAGAAAAAAACTTAGAAATAACCTAACCTAGGAGATAAAAGATCTCTATAAGGAAAACTACAAAACACTGCTGAAATAAATAATAGACAATATAAACAAATGGAAACACATCCCATGTTCATGGATGGTAGAATCAATATTGTGAAAATGACATACTGCCAAAAGCCATCTACAAATTCAATGCAATTCCCATCAAAATACCATCATCATTCTTCTCAGACCTAGAAAAAAAAAATCCTAAAATTCACATGGATCCAAAAAAGACCACACATTGTCAAAGCAATACTAAGCAAAAAGAACAAATCTGGAGGCATCACATTACCCAACTTCAAACTATACTACAAGGCTATAGTTACTAAAACAGCACAGTATTAGTATAAAAATAGGCACATAGACCAATGGAACAGAATAGAGAATGCAGAAATACGGCCAAATATTTACAGCCAACTGATTTTCAACAAAGCAAATAAAAACATAAAGTGGGGAAAGGACACTCTATTCAACAAATGGTGCTGAGATAATTAGCAACCCACGTGTAGAAGAATGAAACTGGATCCTCATCTCTCACCTTATACAAAAATCAATTCAAGATGGATCAAGGACTTAAATCTAAGACCTGAAGCCATAAACATTCTAGAGGATAACATCAGAAAAACTCTACTAAACATTGACTTGGTTAAGGAGTTCATGAACAAGAATCCAAAAGCAAATGCAACAAAAACAAAGGTAAATAGATGGGACCTAATTAAACTAAAAAGCTTCTGCACAGCAAAAGAAATAATCAGATGAGGAAACAACCTACAGAGTGGGAGAAAATATCTGCAAACTATGCATCTAACTAACTACTAATATCCCAAATCTACAAGAAACTCAAACAAATAAGCAAGAAAAAAAACCCAAATGATCCCATCAAAAAGTGGGCTCAGAACATGAATGGACAATTCTCAAAAGAAGATATACAAATAGCCAATGAACATATGCAAAAATGCTCAACATCCCTAGTTAAAAGGGAAATGCAAATCAAAACCGCAGGGAGATACCACCTTACTCCTGCAAGAATGGCCATAATTTAAAAATCAAAAAATAAAAGATGTTGTGGATGTGGCGAAAAGGGAACACTTCTACACTGCTGGTGGGAATGTAAACTAACATAACCACTATGGAAAACAGTATGGAGACTCCTTAAAGAACTAAAAGTAGAACTACTATTTGATCCAGTAATCCCGCTTCTGAGTATCTACCCAGAAGAAAAGAAGTCATTTTATGAAAAAGACACTTGCACATGCATATTTATAGCAGCATAATTTGCAATTGCAAAAATATGGACCAGCCCAAATGCCCATTAACCAACAAGTGGATAGGGAAAATGTAGTGTGTGTGTATGTGTGTGTGTGTGTGTGTGTGTGTGTACATAATATGGAATACTACTCAGCCATAGAAAGGAATGGAATAATAGCATTCACAGCAACTGGGATGGAGTTGGAGACCATTGTTCTAAGAGAAGTAACTCAGGAATGGAAAACCAAACATCCTATGTTCTCACTTATAAGTGGGAGCTAAGCTACAAGGATGCAAAGGCATGAGAATGATAGAATGGACTCGGGATTCAGGGGGAAGAGTGGGAGGGGGGTGAGGGATGAAAGACTGCACATTGGGTGCAGTCTAAACTGCTCAGGTGATGGGTGCACCAAAGTCTCAGAAATCACCACTAAAGGACTTTTTCAGGCAACCAAACACCTGTTCCGCCCCCCCAACTAGTGAAATAATAATTAAAAATTTAAAAAAATAAACAAATTACCTGTCTGCCACTTCTTAACTTGGGAGCTCAGAGAAGACATGTGCTTCTGTAAGCCTCAGTGTCTTCACCTTGCAGAGTTCATGCAAGGATTAAAGATGATGTGTGCTCCTTGTAGACTATCAGGTGCAGGGTAAGCAGTAAACACAAATACGTTGCCTGACTGCTATACATTTTCAGTGTGTATTGTATTTATATGCATCATGATGCTGTATATGATAATTGTGATGGAAAATAAATACCTATATGTTTTTGCAAAAATAAAAGAAAGAAAGAAAAAAATAAAACAAGAACTACTCCTACAAACCTACAAACATGGTCTTGCCTAGGTCTGGGATGAAGGGTTTGGGAGAGAACTGGAAACAAATATTTAACTCTGCTTCATAGATGTTGTCATGGCGCTGTGAGCAAAGCATGTCTGCAGTGATTTGGGCTGTATCATAGAACTGCACATTTGAATAAGGGTGATGTTGTTTTCAGGCGCCAGAATTCTCACTGTGAAAGAAAGGATGGCAAATATAGAACAAGGCAAGCAAGAAAGGTCAGGGGTCGCAGGTACTGGGTGAGGTTAGAGGCATCCGTGGCTTACTGGTGAGCACTCTTGTGAGGGAAAGCGGAGGATGTGGGGTGGGCCCATGAGACACTCACAGTGTGTCTCATCGTGATGGAGACGCTGGCTCTGGAGCAAGGACTGCCCATGGAGTGGTCCTGCACTGGGTAGGGATGAGCAGCCCTTGTGCTGCTGCCTCGCTCAGGCATTGGCTCAGAGATTCCAAGAGGAGGAAAACTTTAGCTTGAAAGCTGAGGTGGGCCTTGGGTGAGCTAACAGGTGGAGACTGCACACTGCAGAGCTGGGGGATATGAGAGGGCAGCTCCATGTTTGCACAGAGGGATTAGGTGAATGCATGGCTTCTGAGATATATGTATCCAAGATGTCAGTCTATGCATGCCCATGTTCACTTAGACAAGTATATGTCTGCATATATGTACATATGCAACTTCATATGTGTCCACGCGCATATACATCACTGTATATTTCTTAACTCAGTCCAATGAGAAAGCTTAGGAGCAAATAGCCCAGTTGCAAAAATCGCAGCAGGCCTGGCATTCTAACACCATCTGCCATGAAAAGAAACTAGGCTCCTCAGAGAAATGGCCTATTCCAAGGCTAGGGGGAGGAAGGCACCAGAAGAGCCTCGTAGAGCTTGTTGTTTCCCAAGGTGAGGGTGCGTTAAGAAAAGATGATGAAGATACATCAGGAGAACACAGAAGCCTGCTCGAACAGGCTCTCACTGGCCAAAACTGGGACAATTTTGGCACCAAAATAATTCAAAACAGTAATAAGTAGTAAAGCATTGGAAAAAAGGACTCCATTAGTCCATATCAATAATAAATAAATGAATAAGTGAATGAATGAATGAATGACTAGAGGGCGAGGAAGTGCCTTTGCTTGCAGTAGGATGTGAGTGGACTGGAGTTGGGAAACATCGCCAGGGTCGTGAAGATTGGTCAGGGCCAGAGTCACAGAAGCAGGATTTGGGAATTGGTGGAGGAGCTGACACAGTGTGGTCTTAGAAGTTTCCCCAGAGACTGGCTGCTAGTGTCAAGGGAAGAATGGTGTAAATTCTCACATTGCTCTAAAGAAATACCTGAGACTGAGTAACTTACAAAGAGATTGAATTGGCTCACAGTTCTGCAGACTGTACAGGAGGTATTATGGCTTCTGCTCCTGGTAAGTCTCAGGACATTTCTAATCATAGTGGAAGGCAAAGGCGGGGGCAGGTGTCCTACGTGATGGGAGCAGAAGCAAGAGACACAGCAAAGTGGGAGGGGCTACACACTTTGAAACAACCAGCTCTGTTGAGAACTCACTCATTGTCACAGGGACAGTACCAAGGGGTTGGTGTTCAATCATCATGAGAAATCCACCCCCAAGATGCAGCCACCTCCCACCAGGCCCGATCGCCAATGCTGGGGACTACAGGTGAACATGAGACTTGGGTGGGGACACAGACCCAAACCATGTGATATAGTAATTACACGGTGCAGAGATCAGACAATATCCTGGCCAGGTGATCAAGAAGAACACTGCCAGTACAGGGCAGACAGGAGATCCTGAAAATAACACAACATCACATATTGGTGAGCTGCCCAGGATGCCT
The DNA here is from genome assembly GCA_963574635.1 of Cheracebus regulus. Taxonomy (NCBI): domain Eukaryota; kingdom Metazoa; phylum Chordata; class Mammalia; order Primates; family Pitheciidae; genus Cheracebus; species Cheracebus regulus. Next base: position 200,093 of record CAUYQU010026219.1, read on the forward strand.
AACCTAACTCTGACTAGGTAGAAAACACTAGATCAACTCAGAAAGAGGAGCATTCTGTTGTTTAAAAGTGGGGGTAGATGGGGACAGTCTAATTTTCAAAGAGGTCAATGGCACACAGACGAAGCAAGACAGGCTGAGGAAAGGCTCCAGGTTAAAGGAAGTTGAAAAGACCTGACAAGTAAACACAAAACTTGCTCTTAGACCGGATCCGGTCTTAGACTAGAGGAAAAAATGCTATAAAGGACATTTACTGGGCCATTGCCAATGGGAATATGGATGACGAGTTCGATCTAAGAACTGTACCGATGTTAACTTTCCTCTCTGAAGTGGCTAATGATACTGTGTTATGTAGGAAAATGTCCCTTTTCTTAGGAAATGCTCACTGTAGTATTGACAAGTCAAGAGCCCATTAAAAGGCTCAGAAAAATATAAACATACATGGGAGGGTGGTTGGTGGGGAGGAGAAGGGTGAGAAAGAAACATAAAAGGAGAGGAGAAAAAATTACGAATAATAGGGCAACATGATACAGTGGTAACAATTGGTAAATCTAGGAAAGGGCATATGAGGTCTTTGTATGATTCGTATTTTGTCAACTCTTTTGAAAAGTTTGAAATTTTTTCCAAATAAGAATGTCTTTCAGCATGAGCCTGGTCTCTCCTGGGCTGGTGGTGCCATGTGGGGTGTGCCCAGTCGTAAGGGGACTGCACTGTTCAGGCCCGGCAGCTGAACCTGAGGCTTCCTGAGTGCTCGGATTCCCCTGGGAGGCCCCATATCAGCTAATCTTGGGCAGAGCTGGGCTAAGGGAAAGTGCAAGGTGAGTCTTGGTTGTGCAGTGAAATTAGAGGAGGGCAGGGGTCCCAGAGCCCCGTGAGCCTCCAGGAGGGAGCTGTGGTGGCAGCCAGACCTGAGGTCCCCAGCCCTTGCCCCTGCCCTCCTTCCATTACCCGACCCTGGAGGATGAGTCAGATGTGAGTAGAGTCACCACCGCGTGTCTGTCTCCAAAGCTGAATCTCCCCCCGACTACCCTCTGGGGGATCCAGTCCCAGCCCAGTTCCCAAGCCCCAAAGCGCCACCCTCCCGAGGCTGGATCTGCACGCATAAACCATATGTGGCCGTCAGCCATTCCTCGCCACTCGCTCCACCCAGTGCGGTCCCTGGGAACTGGTCAGACGTGCAGAACCCTCGGCCTCAACCCAGACCTGCTGAGTCAAAATCTGCAATTTAACATGACCCCTAGATTTTGTGGGAGTGTTAAAATCTAAGAGAAACCCTGCACTAACCCACTTAACTTAAAAAAAAAAAAGCCAGCCCCATCCAGAAAAGGGGGCTAACAGAGTAGTATCCGTAAGTGTGCAGATTTCAGGGGTTACAGACTTCTTGGGGTTACTGCCTCTTTGTTCAGGCTGAGGGCCAGGCCCCTGCCGCTCCTGTCTGATGGTGAGTCTGGCAGTCCCCACCCCTGCTGTGTCCCATCCAGGGTCCCATGCTGAGTGCTACAGAATGTCTGACTGCCTGTCCCTCTGTGACCTGGATTCAGGGAGAAGAGACTCAGGACAGCAGCCGGGGAAGGAAAAGCCTCTCTCAAACTGAAGCCAAGAGCCCAGAGATGCTAGTTTACCTGCAACGAAACAACCATCTGGAGTTAGCAAAAAAGCGTCTGGAATCCAAGGGGCCCCCAGATAATCCACGTTGTTAGTCTTGGTTGAATGTCTTTTATGATAAAGGTAATTTCTTACGGAAACTGACCATGTGGTCCTCTGTGGGGAGGGATGGGGAGAGAGGAGGAGCGCAGGTAGGAGCAGGGTCTGCCTGGCCTGGCCCACCAGGGCTCAGCTCTAAGGGGTAGCCTGGTACAGCTGGGTAGGGCTCAACACCTCATGTGGCCATGCCCTTTGCTGACTGTGTGACCTTGGGCATGTTACGAAACTGTCGGGGTCCTGGTGTCACCACCTGTAAGATGAGGGTGTGGAATAACAGCACCTCGCTTTGTAAGGACTGAGTTCCAGCGTCCAGAGTGCTTAGGACGGGACAGCTCCTGGCTCAGAGCAGGTACGGGGTTTGCTGTGGGTGGTCAGCGCTGTATCCTGCCACGAGGGGAGAAGAGGCGGGGCTGCATGTGAGCTATGTCCCATCCATTCCTTCCCCCACCAGCCCTGGGTCTCAAGGGGGTCGCTTAATCAACCACAGCCCGCTTCTCCCATGCATCAGATGAAAGCGGCAGGACAGTGCCTCGGCATGGGGTTAACTCACTGAGCCCAGCACGTTTATCGTCCCATTTCATAGATGAGAAAACATCTGCACAAAAGAGCTTAAAAGCCTTGAGAGAGCACATCCCCATCCTCCTGCCCAGGGGGTTCGGTGTGGAACATGGATTGCCAGGAGGCAGAAGGTGATTTCTTGGGTTAAGGAAGATGAAAGGTGAGAGGGGTTTATAGGGAAGGCTCGTAAAGGACTGAATCTTTGCTGTTAATCTGCACTGTAAAGAATAGACCACAGATGGCCAGAGACTCCAGACCTGGACCCCAGTGCACCCTGAGGACAGACCAGAGGTGACCGTGACAGAGCGACTCCCCTCCCAAATCTGCAGACAGCAAGTAGAGAGTTGTGGATTTCCACTGTGCACGCAAATGGGGTTTGAAACAGTCTTCTCCTAGGTCACAGGGAGATGGCAGCTGCTACCTGAATCCCACTTCTACCTGCACCCAGAAGCTGTTGGCAAACATTTGTGGACAAAGCAAATGAATGAACAAGTGGCCAGGGGGTGGCCCGGTTCCCTGGATGTCAGTTCTTGCAAATTTTCTTTTCCATGTTCATGAAGAAAAAAAGGGAAAAAGATCAGAATACTAAGAAAGACTCCAATTCAACCTCCAAAGCTAGGTTTAGTGTCCCAAAACAGGCTGGCTAGTTTGAAGTAAGATTTTGGCAAAGTACAGCTCCCTCTCTGCCTAGGTAGGGAGCTCCCAGAAAAGGTCAGCAGCAGGACCTAACGGGTTCAGGGAAGTGGGGCGCTTGCTGAAACACCTATGTCAAGACAGACTAGGACCTTGGGGACAAGCAGCTCAGGGGAGAAGCGGACACTATGGGGTCAACCGAGCAGGGATGGCCGACTTGCACCTCCACAGACCCAGGAAGCAATTGGGAACTGCACCAGAACCCGGGGCTGCCATTAGACTCCACTTTCTGGCAGTACTCGGTTTGCACTTGGAAAAAATAAATAAAAGAAAGGGCCTAGGAATGAAGGGGATGGAATGAATTATCCAGCAGATCAGACACTTCGGTTTAAGCCCACAGTCTTGCAGAGTCTTGCGTGAAATCTTACAAGCAAGATAAACAGAGTGGCGGCCAACCCCACCACCAGAAATATTCAATAATAAAACACAGCTGTCAGTGCCGACCTTTCCCAAGCAGACTTTGTCATTCTTGCCATTAGAAATGCTGACAAAGTCAAAAACTGCCAAATGAAAGCCAGTTTTCTTTTCTCCCCAAAGAGAGAGGTTTTTGTGAACTGCAGTCTAAATATTCGGTTATAACTTGAACGATCCATAAGATAATTTAAGGCAGAACCTCTTGGAAACTCATTTGGACCAAGTGTTTGTGAAAGACCTTGGCTGATCCTGGCTGGGATCATTGCTTTGATTTGAAATCTGTGTCTTGATTATTAAAACGCCCTGGGGTCCTCCTCCTTGGCTGGCTGTGCGGGTAATTAAGCGAGAGCCTTCTTAGCTGACTCTGTGAGATGGAATTGACACAGAGCTGGCAGTCGTTGCTGCCAGGTCTTGTTGGGGCTTTATAATAATAAAATCTTACAATCATTACTTCCAAAGAGAAAGACCCAGATGTGGGAGAAGAGAAACATCTGGAGCTGCAGCTCGATCCTCTGGCCTCAAAGCCTCCCACTCCCTGGAGTCCCAAAGATGACAGCAGAAACTTTGGTAATAAAAATAAAGCTTTATGAGGGTGGGGGCAGGGGGGGAAGGAAGGCAAAGGACATGAGTTCTATGTGATTCTGTGTTCTTGAGTATTTCTCTCCTTGGGAGGACACGATTCTAGCACATGCATCAAATCCGGGTGTGGGCTGTGCAGGGTAGGGGAGCAGGCACAGGAATGAGGGGAGGGATGGACGCAGTGAGGGAGTAAGAGGGAGAGTAAATGAAGCAAGGCAGAGGGGTTCCAGGGACTAGGGAAGATGAGGAGTTTTGAGCCCAGAAGATCAATTTATTCAAATCTCTGCATCTGAGGTCCAAAAAAGTAAAATTAAGGAAACAAACCCCGTTTAAAAAAATAAGCACATAAAGCAAAGGAACCTGGGAGAAGCACAGGGGAGGGAAGTCCGAGGCATTGACTGAAGGGTTCAGGAGACGTTTACACAGAGGTGGCTTTCAGGCTGGGCCATTCGGGGATGTGTAGGGGTTTTCCAGGCAGAAAACTCTCAAAGGCATCAGAGAGCCCAGCCTGAACGTCAGGCTGAATGTGGCCCTGAGCTCTGGGAACACTATGATGTGACGTATCGCACCTGCTTCTCTGAGTTCAGCTCTCCTGACACAGCACTGCCACGGTGCCCAGCCAGACCCTCCCCTGCGAGTGCTGCCCCAGCCCCCGGCGCCCTCTTCCTCCTCTCCCTTGCTGTCATTACAATCCCATCTTTGTGGTGAGTCTGGGGGTAGCATTTGGAAGCATGTTTGGGATTTGGGAGTAAGCCTGAGGGGCACTCACTGGGGCTCAGTGCCATCACATGCCAATCAGCCCAACCTGCTTTGGGTTCAGCCACTTCCCCTTGCAGATCAGAGTCATCCAGGTGTCACCAGCCTGTCTAAAATCAGAAGGAGGCCTCAGAACAGGGGCTGGGGACTCTGAGAAGGTGCTAGAACAGAGTGTAGGTGTTCTGGCTTCAGGATGCTGCAGCAACCTCTACCCTGTAGGACTTGTGGTCTACCAGGGCCAGAAGGTCCTTCTGCAGGTAGGAGACACCATGAGATTCTCTAGAACATAGAGTCAGTAGGGCGGTGCCCCAAGTGCCTCCCCGCTTAGCCATGCCGTAAACATGCGCCTTTCTTTCCCTGAGAAATGAATGATTCTCACTGGCTGATAAACTTTCACTTTGTGCAGAAAACAGCCTTGTTTAAGCTGTGAAAAGCCAGAAGTCCTCAACCTAAAAACCTATGTTAAATTCACAGATAAACAAGGGGGTCTTGTTGGGACTTTATAATAGTAAAATCTTACAGTCGTTTGTTCATCTTTTGTTTTTTATTTGTCAAATGGCTTCTCTTGTTAAAATGATGTTCATAACTTCCTGGCTTTCTGGGGCATGTTCTATATCTTGATTAGGCGATGCCTACACAAATGTACACGTTTGTCAAAAGTCATTGAACTGTAGACTTAAAATGTGCACATTTAATGTATATAAGTTACAACTGTCTTACAGTGTCTCCTCCTTAGAGGATGACCTTCTGGTCCTGATAGACCACAAGCCCTGTGAGGCAGATGTTGCTGCAGCATCCTGAGGCTGGAACACCTGTGCCCTGTCTGGTGTCTTCCAAAAGTCCCCTCAATTAAAATAAGCAACAAAGTTTAGTATCATGTCCTGTTGGCTAAATATAGCCATGTCAGTTTTGAACAACCATAAGCTGGGTCCCAAAGCGGCTCTACCTCTTCTGGCTCTTCTTCCTACTGTTTGCAATTTAAGTACGATTAAATTTCACCAAAGTGCTCAGAGAAACCAGACAAAAAGCTGGCCCCATCATTGGACACTCTCATGTGCAGGACACACAGTGGCCAAAGGGTAATGAAGGGAGAACGCGGTCACTTTTAAAGAGGGATTTTCCTAGCAGCCAGTAAGAACTGCTCGCACTTTTCTCCCCCTAATTCCATATTTATTCCTGCTTTATCATGAACTCAGAGGCACATGGTACAGAAATAATGAAGCTGTTCTGCTGACGATTCGCCCGGTGCTGCCAGCTCCGCCAGAGTGCACCCAGTGCTGCTGTAATCAAATGCACAGCATCTTATCTTCTTCAGATAAAGTAATCATCAGCCAAGAAGAGGCTCAGGGCAGCAGTGCTCGAGGCAACCTGCAGCCGGGGCTGCCTGGTGCCGGGACCCTTTGACAGAGCAGCTGAGACTGGCGTCTTCCTTCCCTCTTTCCCTTGCACCTCCTATGAGAGGAGAAAGCTTTGTGCTATATTTCTGCCTTTTCCTTTGACTGCAGTATAAGAGACATTCAGAAAAGTGCAGAGAACCTTGGCATGCACTAGGGAAACCCACCAGGCAACCTGCACTCAGATCAGACACTGCTGATCCGGACTCAGGGCCTGTGCCCCTAACCCACGCTCCGAGAGCATGTGATCTTCTAGTCACACGTTGAAGGGGTTAATAAAATGCAGACAGGCCTCGCTCCCATCCTGTCTACACCTCATGCAGTACGGGAGGGAATCCACTGACCAGACAGTTTCAGTAAGTTGATAAAATATGGTTTTAAAAAACAAAGGGAAGTGTGTTATTTTTCCATTGCATGGGTAGGGTTTACCCCAGGACACTGCCAGAGACGAAGGCTTCCTGAAGGTAAGCCATGCCTCCAGGTAAGCTGCCGCTCAGGCTCCTGTGTTGCAGAATGATTCTGTCTATTGAAATAGCACCCTAGAAGGGGGCAGGGGGTGGAAGACAGCTTTTTTTTTCCTAATGCCTTTTAAGTGCATTTTTGTCACACTGAAGAAAGGGAATGCAGAGGCCAGGACAGAAATTCCCGGTCCCTCATGGGCCTGCAATTGCCTGCTGCTAAGGCCATCTCCTCCCTACCGGCCATCCCTCAATTACTGGTGGCAGTTACCTAGGTTTCTCAGAGAACCTCCCGTTAGAGACCCCTGCTTGTCTTTGAAGACCCCTTGAATTGTGAAGTGGAGAACCAGTGACTTCTAAACATGTAGTGTGCACCTACCATGTGTCCAGCAATCAAAATAGCCAGGACTTACCCTGTGCCAGATACAGTTCTGAGGCCCTTACGTGTATCAGTTCATTTAATCCTTACAGAAACCCCGGGAGATGTGTACGTGGCATCTTCACTCAACAGAAGAGGAAACTGAGGCACAGAGAAGTAAAATAATCTGTCCCCCATCATGGTAGCCGTAAGCGGAGGAGACAAGAGAACCCTGTTGACCTGGTTCCAGTGTCGAGGCTCTCACCCGCCGAGATACGCTGAAGACAGGATGGAGGATGAGCCCAGACACAGACAGACCTGGAGACTCCTAAGTCCGACTGCAGGAGCGCAGTCTTCATCAGAGGCCTCGTCCAGAGTAGTCAGTGGATCACCACGGCCAACTGTAGATACTGTAATTCTGGGCCAGGGCCGCCTGCCCTTCTGCTAAAGGACTGCTTCTCAGAGGCACAGCCCTGGTGCAGGAATTTTGTTATTCCATAAAAGGAAGCCATATTTGCAGAAAGAACCACATTTGGCTGGTGAGATTCATCCAATCCAAAGTTATAACCAAGTTGTTGTAATTCAAACTCGGATGTCGATTTCAACCCCTATCTCACAACTATTTTGAGCCCAGGAAAGCCCACAAGTGTGTCTATTCTGAGACAACGACACAAAAAGATCCAGTTAGAAAAATGTTCAGAGAAACTTGGGAATTATAATTACTCCTACACCCGAGAGCGTTCAACTGCTCTCATTTTATAAAGTGGCTTTGCAGAAATTGCACTTTAATGTTCTGCCCCAAAGGGGATGGGGGGATGAAAATATTTTTAATTGATGGAAAGTTCCCCCAGTGACAGGCCTGAGGGACAAATGGGTGCAGGAACTCATAGGTAAGCAGGTGTCCCTGGGAAGGTGTGGAAAAGGCCCCAGAGCAGGGCCAACCAGAAAGAGACAGCGGCTGGCAGGAGGAAAGGAACTTGGTAAAGGACTGAGGCACAGTCGCATAAAATATCAACTTTATTTTTAAAATAGCAATGTTGGCTACTATCATTTAGTGGCCATTTGTCATATGGCCAGGACTGTACTCAGCCCCGGACAAGTATTCACTGTTTTAATCATCCAAATAACCCTTAAATCTATCCTATTAGAATCTCCTCTTTATAGCTTGAAAAATTAAGGCAGAGAGAGGTCTAAGAACTTCCCTAAGATCACAACGCAGAATCGTGAAGCCATGACTTGAAGCCAAGCCCTGGACTCCTGAGTCCAGCCTCTGTGTTGCAGGTCAGTGCTCCCCAGAAACTTTGCAAGCAACCTCATTTAGAAAAGGGGTGTTTGGGCTGAGCATGGTGGCTCATGCCTATAATCCCAGCACTTTAGGAGGCTGATGCAGGAATCACAAGGTCAAGAGATCGAGACCATCCTGGCCAACGTGGTGAAACCCCATCTCTACTAAAATACAAAAATCAGCTTAGTATGGTGGTATGTGCCTGTCGTCCCAGCTACTCAGGAGGCTGAGGCAGGAGTATCACTTGAACCCACGAGGTGGAGGTTGCAGTGAGGCTGAGATCGTGCCACTACACTCCAGCCTGGCTATAGAGAGAGACTCGAAAGAAAGAAAGAGAGAGAGAGAAGGAAAGAAGGAAAGAAAGAAAAAGAAAGAAAGATGGAAGGAAGGAAGGAAGGAAGGAAGGAAGGAAGGAAGAAAAGGGGTGTTTGTGAATGTAATTCAGCCATTCATTCATTCTAGATCAACCTAAAATGAGATCATCCTGGTTTATCTGGGTGAGCCCTAAATCCAATGACACGTGTCTCTATAAGGGACACACAGAGGAGAGCCACAGAGAGGGGAAAACCATGTGCAGATGGATCTCCGCCTCAAGCCAAAGATGCCTCTTCCTTGCATGGATCTTTCCCCGAAGCTTCGGAGACAGCACAGCCCTCCAACACTTTTTGAATTTCTTTTCTTTTCTTTTCTTTTCTTTTTTTTTTTGAAACAGGGTCTCACTCTGTCGCCCAGGCTGGAGTGTAGTGGTGCAATCATGGCTCACTACAGCCTCAGTTTCCCAGGCTTGCATGATCTTCCCCCTCAACTTCCCTAGTAGCTGGGACTACAGGCACATACCACCATGCCCCGCTATGGTTTTTTTTTTTGTATTTTTTATAGACACAAGTTTTTGCCCTTTTGCCCAGGCTAGTCTCAAATTCTCGGGTTCAAGGGATCCACCCTCCTCGGCCTCCCAAAGGAGCCGCCAAGCTGGGCAAGAGTTCTGGATCTCTTGATTTTGGACTTCAGAGAATACCTTTCTGTTTCTCTAAGCCACCACGTTTGTGGTCGTTTGTGTGGCAGCCCCCAAGAAACGAATGCGTGAACCCTCCAGTGTCGGTACTTCCACATGAGAGACGATAATGCTGAAGGTCCAGGGGTTAGGTTGGTCCAAACACAGATGGCAAGTGGCCCACAGGACTAGGACCCGGATCTGTCTGTGCTCGCAACACGGCTCTTGCCTCCAGCCTGTGAAGGGTCCCAAGAAGCAGCGTTTCTAGGGGGCCTCTTTGGGTCGGGAAGAAGAGAAAGGCTCAGGCACTAAATAAGAAGAGTCAGTGAGCCAGGGTCCTTATGGCTTACGATGGAGTGAGGGCCAGACAGAGGGGAGCATGACCTCCATGGGATCTTCTTAAGTAACTCCAGTTCGAGGAGGCCACGGCAGCCCATGCCATCTTCAAGGCACGGTATTTGAAGCCTCTTCGTTGTATTGGGCTCATGGACTCTATTTATTCCCCTGGAGTTTTTCTGAGCAAGTCAGAGGGGAAGGAATTGAGCAGGCTTTGGGTGCCTGCTGCCTCCCTCAAAGAGCTTGAGATCAGCACTCGAGTCCACTTGACAATATCGCATGCCAAGCTGTGATTGGGAGGGGGAAGTTCAAGACTCAAGAAGACAGAGTTTCCTCCTCATCTCTTAAGCCACCTTGCCTGGCGCTGGGGTTGTCCTTAGGAGCCAGAGGAATAATTTCCTCAATAGCAATAAAACAATAATATAATATATTTCTCCCAAGTGCTGTGTGCCTGCTCTGGGCCAGGCGTGGCTCTAAACCCCTTACGCCTGTGACCTCGCCTCCTGTTCACATCAGTGTCCGAAGGTGGCTGCCATCCTCATCCTCACTTTCTGGAGAAAGAGAAGTGAGCCCCAGCCTGGTTAGGCCCCACTAACCAGGGGCCTAACCACCTAAAGTGAGGCCCCTTTTCTCGGGCTACATGGCCAGTAGATTTCAGGGCAAAGATTCAAGCTTAATTCTGCAAGTGCAGAGGGACTTCTGGCCTGTTTTTCACTAAGCTGCCCTACTACGGCTTAAGCACTTTGCACCACACCTGTCCTCTAGGTTCTGAAGTTCAAGGATGGACCCATATGACTTGCTTGGGAACCCTACCAGTGCCTTTTACAGGCGCCCGTCAGTACGTAGCTGATTGGGATGGAAAGGAGTTCAGTGCAGTGGACTTCAACTGCGCTGGGTTGACTTAATCTGATCTGATCTGTGCAGACTTAAATAGACTTAATCTGAGTTGACTTGTCTTGAGATGACTTGATGTGAGTGAAATAAAGAATCCATTTAGGACTATTTCTGGGAAATGAAAGAAAGCTCATTTTACTCCTTTTTACTGAGACCTGCCAGCCCCCATCCCTCCGACTGTGTTGGGCTTGAATGGAAAGGGAAGGCCTCAGAAGCGACAGCCCTCTGCATTAGACCCAGCCCAGCCAGGACCACAGACACCAGGGCAGGGCAAGGGCGGTCAGAGTACTGCTAGGAGCTAGGCTTTCATCTGGGAGCTGTGGCTGGCACAGGACTGCTGGTGCCCACAGGGAGAGGAATGAAGGTGGGGAGGAGGGAGCCTCACCCAGACCCAGCCATGCCCATGAGAGCATGGCCTGCCTAGTGAGTGAGTGGGAGAAAGAAACCAAGGCCTGTGGTCTGGACTCACCAGGGCTGCCCAGTGGAGCCAGCATGATTTTGGGGTCCATGAGGATATATGTCGTCCAGGGTTTCATGCCTGATCTTGGTTCTAGAAGTTTCTTTCTCTCCAGGAGGCAGTGCAGGCTTGGGAAGGGTGAGAGCTTTGCTGTCAGAAAGAGCTGGGTGAATAAGTCTGGTTGACTTCTTGTGGTCAAATAGCTTCAGCTCCATGGGCCTCTGACTTCTCATCTCTAAAATGGGATTATTATTGTGCAGAGGAGAGAGCATTCTGTAAAGAGGATTTATCACAATGCTTGGCATGCGGCAGGCATACAATGGATGCTAACAAGCATTGCCCTGCAGAGAAGGAACGTAGGGAGGCCCAAGGCAGAGCTGAGGCTGTCTTACCCCTGCCACTGCAGCTGCCAGGGCACCACCCCCTTCCTTTCCATTGTTGGCTAACTGTGAGAGCGGCCCTGCCTTGAGCTCCATCTGGCTATATGCATCCTACTCGAATGACCTCATTAAGTCTCCAAGAAAAGCTATTACTAGCCCCACTCTATCGATGAAGCCAAGGTCCAGTGGCCAGCCATCTTGGCTTACCTGGGACTACAGGGTTTCCTGTGATGCGGGACTTCCAGTGCTAATGCTGGAATCGTCCAGAGTCAAGAGGGAAAAGTTGGTTACCCAGGATTAGAGGACCTCACACCAGCCACATGGCTAGCTAGCCCCTAGTAGGTGAGATGGTTTGGCTGTGTCCTCACTGAAATCTCATCTTGAATTGTAGTTCCCGTAATCCCCACGTGTTGTGGGAGAGAGACCCAGCGGAAGGTGATTGAATCATGGGGGTGGGTTTTTCCCATGCTGCTCTTGTGATAGTGAACAAGTCTCACAATATCTGTTGGTTTCATAGAGGGCAGTTTCCCTGCACACGGTCTCTTTTGTCTGCTGCCATTCAGACATGTCTTGCTTCCCCTTCACTTTCTGCCATGATTGTGAGGCCTCCCCAGCCATGTGGAACTGCGAGTCAATTAGACCTCTCTATAAATGACCCAGTCCTGCCTATGTCTTTATTAGTAGCATGAGAACAAACTAATATAGTAGGGCCAGTATGAGACTCTGGAATCAGACCCAGCTCCTGGTGTCTCTGCAGGAACCATCCTTGAATGAAAGTAACTCAGGCAGACATGAAATTTCTCCACCCCACCTCCCCCTTCCTGCAACTCCCTTGAGAAGATACAGCCAGACTCACCCAGAGAGGCAAGACAGCCAAAATCTGTCACACTTCCTGGCAGCCCATTTCACAGCGCAGGTAAACGGAGGCGTCCCAAGGTCAAATTACAGTCCCTTGAGGCCTGTGACCACACATATCTGGAACCACATGTTCCTGGGGTCTGGAACTGACTTTGGAATATTTGGAAGTATTTGCAGGAAAAAAGAACACTGTTGCTCAGGTTTCATTTGGGGCATAAACATGGATGCAACCCACATTTTGTAAAATTTCTAACCCCAAATCAAGTCAAAACAGTGAAGGAAACGTGGCTCTGTACCTGGGGACGGGAGGCCCATCTCAGTGAACCTCACTCATGTGAAACTGTCAGCCCCCCATGGGGAGGCGGAGTGGGAAGAGGAAGTTGATGGGGCGGGCGGGGCCCATCAACAGAGACACTGGAAGGAGGAACAGGTGGAAGGAGGTACAGCTCTGGCCACAGGGCTACTCCTAGCAGACAGCACCCCAGCCGTGCTCACAGACACCGCATCAAGGCCTTGGAAAACGCTCATCGCCAGCATCCCGCCCTTAGGCAAGACAGCACTGTCGGCTCTTCTGTGGAGGACGGACCCCTGCCCATGGCTCTCAGACACAGCACCTTGTTTGCCTGTACCTGAAAGCAAATAAATTAGATAAAAACTATTGATGGGTGGTCAGCAGCTCAGCATTGGTGTCTGTAAACCACTATGTCTGGGGTGACAGGGACTGGGAGCTGGGGTGGGGAAGAGGCTGCTCTCTAGGGCAGAGGAAGCCCCTGATGTCAGTGAGGGGAACCTGGAACCAGGACCTGAGGGAGGCTGTTGGCCAGCTGTTGCGGGGAAGGTGGGGTGCAGGCTTCAGAGTATTTGGGGACTCTGGGAAAGGCAGGCCACTGGTACCCAAGTCTTTGTGGGGTAATAAAATGGAAAGAACAGAGTTTTCTTACAGGCCAGCACCAGGCAAGGCTTTTCAGTCCTTTCATTCCCTGTCATGGCCCCCAGGAAAAAGTAGTTTTGGGCCAGTGTCCCCAGCTCAGAGGCGACTGAGACCCTGACCCCGAGGCCTCTGTTTCAGCTCCCTTGCTCTGGTGACCTGGAAGTTGGGGGTTGGTGTCAGGGGACTTGCCTGGGTGACCTGAAAGCCCCCTCACTGCCCTAAGCCTCATGTCTTCCTCTGCAAGTGGGCTCCTGAGCTCCAGGCCTGTGAGTCCTCAGCCCTCCATGCCCAGGGCTGTGCCCCCAAGCACAGGTTGGTGGGTGTGTGGGTGTGAACTTAATTTCAGCTTTGGACCCAAAGTGGCTGAACCCCCAGCAAAAGCTCTGAGAAGCCTGGAATTTTAACAGCTGTTCCTGACTGTGCCATTTTCCCAAAATACTGAGTCTTCTGGGAAGGAGCCCAGGGGCTCCCTGGATGGCCCCCTGGGTGTGGGGCTGCCAGTGGGGAAAACCTTTCAGGCCTTCCCTGGCTGTCTGGGGCAGCTCCTGCGGCTGTTTCATGTCTCGGGGCTCCCAGTGCAAGTCCACCTGAAGAAGGGCATCTGCTGATTTCTCAGCTTTGAGGGCTCAGAGTCAAAATGAAGCAGCATGGGCTTTGGAATCGGGCAGATCCTGCTCTGCCACCACCAGGCACGTGGCTGGGAGACCTGGAGCTTCTCTGAGACCACGTTCCTTGTCTACAAAATGGAGATGCAAGGCAGTCTTCAAGGGGTACAGGGGATGAAGCCAGTGTGTGGAGAGCACGTAGTGGGGACCACTCATGCCAGCCTATCGTGGAGGTCAGAGGACCCAGCAGGGACCAAGGTGAAGAGGGAGCAGTGTCTTAGCCCAGCCCCTAGGAGCAGCAGCGAATGTCCTGGGTGGCTCGTTAGAGAGGTGGTCCCCGTGTGGCTGTAGTGCAGCAGGTGGGAGGAGTGAGGCAGGAATGGAGGGAGGGAAGCCCACCAAGGGGCAGGACTTCAGAGTCAGACGAAACTGAGTTCAAATCCCAGCCCAGCCACTTGCCAGTGGTGTAGAGACTTGCACAAGTTCCCTGCAAAGAGAGATCCCCTGGAGTGGGAGGAATGTGTTGGCGGGAGCGGGCAGCCCACAGCATTGAAGGAAGATTCTCTGGGTGGAGACGCTGACCCAACCCCAGCGCTGGGACAGGTCTCAGGAACATGCTCAGGAGCAAGCCCACATTGGGTGTGCAGTGCAGTGAGGTCTCCAAGCTCACAGCTGACAGCTGCCACTGGAGAGAATCCTTTGGTGGGGGAAACTGGAGACTCTTTTAGAAGGCAGAGGGGAGGGAGAGGGAGTGGCAAGAAAGCCTTAGGTGAGCAAATGTGGCTGGGGAATTAGAAATGATGAGTTTGTAGGGAGAGAATGAGGGATGGGCATAGACCCAGGCGAGACAGAGGCAGTGAGCGAGGAGGCGCAGAGACTGCCATGCAGCTCAAAGAAGAAGAAGGCAAGGGGAAATTTTCCACTTTCTTCCCCTGAAACCCTCATCAGACAGACTTCTCCACTACTAAGAAGACACGTTTCGTTTTCTATGTTTTCTCCTTTCATCAGTGAATTTTCAAAATCACAGAGGCTTGCCATGAAAGAGAAGTCAGATTCCTCAATCCCTTTTAATTTTTTTGTGCAAAAAATGTCCTGGCTATGTCTATCACATCCTTAAGAAAAAGCTTATCTTACTGGGGGCAAAAGCATCAGCTTTGATGAATCTTCAACAAGACGTCATCATCATGATTTGCCATGATAAGAATAAGGAAAAGACTTTCAGGGATTCTGTAAGCAAATCTTCCCTGTGGTTCTGTGCCTTTTCTCTCTCCTAAAGGGAAAGCAGTTTTGTTTGGAGTTTTTTGTTAGGGGTGGAGATAATTGTCTATTTCTATATATGATGTACAATTCTTCCAGTTCATCCATGAACCAGGAAGTGGAGGGAAGAATGGACCTTGCTACATTTTGTATTAAACTGTAAATCTCCGCTGACACACAAGTGGGCTTCAGCGCACAGCTGGGTGGATTCCACAAGGTGAAGGATGGGTATATGATCCAGCCCCCAAATCAAGAAGCAAGACATTTCCAGCTCCACAGAGCTCCCGTGGTGCCCCCAGGAACGGGCTCCCATTGCTTTCAACCACTTTGTTCTGCTTTTCTTTTCTCCCCACCAGATTCCAACGGAGCAAATGAGCTCAGGCACAGAGGGCTCTGCCCTTCCTGAGTGTCACCTCTTCCCATGTGTCCCAGATAAGCAAACTGAGGCTCCGTGGTCAGTCACTAGCTCAAGGTCTCACGGCTGTCATGAGGAGCCAAGGTCCAGCCCCGCAGGTAGATTCCAGAGCTCACCTCCTCTGATCAATGTTGGTCACGAAGGGGCCACCTCAGGCAGCCCCAAGCACTGGCTAGAGCTTGACCCAACGGTTACCAACTGGTGCCTCACCACACAGTAGGCGCACAGGACGTGTTTTTGAACAAAGGACACACTGGCTGCCTGAATGGAATACCGCATGGGTGCACGTGGGATGAAAGCATAAGCAGGGCTGCAACCAGGGTGGGGGGAGAAGGCACAAAGATGCAAATTTTAGGGGGGCGCCATTCTCAGGGTACTGCTTCACCTTAGTTTTGGCCCTACTTATGGCTCTGCACAGACTACCACCTGGGATGAGCCTCCCCTACAGGTGCTGCCTGAGATGGCCATGAATTTTCTGCCAATCCGACCTGAGAGGATGTGCTGTCCCGGCTCTAATGCTGACATACGGCCACATGCCTCCACAGGCAGAAGACTCTCGGAGTCATGGAGGCAGTTAAGTAGCTGGCTTGCCCAGGAGATCATGTATGCCTTTCACTTGAGTTTTTCAAGAGCCTTTATTTAAGTAGCAGGCAATAAAATACATTACAATTTGACTTTAAAATGTACTCAGGGAGCTTTCCAGTTACTGCTCCAAAATGTAAAGACCTTAGAAGTGGTCATTCTCATCCTCACAACAAGAAAAAAGTGAACAAACTGAAAATCAACAATTCTTGGATCCATTAGAGAATTGAGATCACAGTGCAGACCATTACTCCAAAATCTGGGAGACAGACAGGTGGCTACAATCACAGCATATAGGGATCAGAAGCTGCTGGGATCAATGGCAGGTAAAAATGCAAACGGTAATTGATGAGTCATTGTACAACTGGAGGCTGTGTGGACTTAGCTCAAGATGAAAAATTCCTCGGTGCCCAGTCTCAGCAGGGGTCCCCACATGTTCATGAGTTTTCTCTGCAGGAGCCCTACCAGGTTCTCAGAAAAATCCTCTTATGCTTTCAGCAGTAGAGAAGGAAAAGTAAGCACTTTGAAGTATACCCAGAACATTCTGTTCTTTTTAGCAAAGATTTGTATTCAAGGGAAAATCTTTTACCACAGTCTTATCTGCTCTAGAAGACGAGCAATTAGACAGCTGGATCCACCCTTTAGCCTTCTTGTCTCACTTGAGGGGAGAGGGAAAAAAAAAAGCCTAAGAAACTCTTCTGGAGGTCACAACCTAGGAACTCTGGCCCCCGCTTTAAAGAAACTGAGAGATGTAATTATATGGAACACTTCCTCCCAGTTACCTTACCGTCACATCAACAGGGCTCCACTGTAACAGCAGGTCACAACCAAGAGAGTTGCAAGACACAGACTCCATTTCAAAGGATTTTCAAGGGAAACTCAAAGATAAAGGGGAGAAAAAGGGACACTAAAGGGAGGTGACACCTCTGACACCTACATTTACATAACAAACAAATATATCCCAACTCTGAGATGGATTTGCAAAATCTTCACACCAAAGAAAGCCTCAGCTCCCATTACCTAATACATATTGTCCAACTTCCAATAGAAAGTTACAAGGCATACTAAACATAAAATAAATGAAACTACACAAAAAAACTGAGAACCACACTCAAATATGGCAGCGATTTTGGTATTACAAGACTGGGAATTTATAATAACTATGATTAATCTGCTAAGGGCTGTAAGGGAAAAAGTGGGCAACATGCAAGAACAGGTAGATAACGTAAACAAAGAGATGGAAACTCAAAGAGTCAAGGAGAAATGTTAGAGATTAAAAACACTGTAATAGAAAATAACACAGTCTTTGACGACCTCATCAGTAGAGTGGACATGATTGAGGAAAAAAATCAGTGGGCTTGAATATATGTCAATAGAAACTTTCTAAACTGAAAAGCAAGAAGAACACAACAGAATATGTAAGAATCATGAGACAATTTTAAAAGATATAACTATGTGTAATGGGAATTCCAGAAGGAGAAGAGGAAAAGAGATATGCAAAATAAATATTTGAAGTAACAAAAGTTGAGGTTTTTTCAGAATTAATAACAGACAACAGGAAGCCCAGAGAACAAAGCCGGATAAATGCCAAAAAATCTACACCTAAGCATGTTTTTTTTTTTTTTTGCCAATAAAATCATACCTAAGCATATTTTCTGCCAAAAAAAATTCATACATAAGCTTTTTTGTGAAGTATTCAAAGGAAAGGAAAAGAAAAGAAACAAAAAGGAAAGGACAGGAAGGGGAGAAGAGAGGAGGGGAGGGGAGAAGAGGGGAGGGGAGGGGAGAAGAGGGGAGGGGAGGAGAGAAGAGGGAAAGGGAGGGGAGAAGAGAGGAGGGGAGGGGAAGGGAAAGAGGGGAG